>CAOJBK013508756.1:0-10567 GCA_948294925.1 Codiaeum variegatum
AACATGAAACTCTATGGCACAATTGATATGGCATGTTTTAGGCTTGAAAAATGTGGTTGCTATGGAGTTTTTTATGGGACATAAGAGGTGGGGTGAAAACCTCACCTAACGTCCAACGAAGACGATGTTAAAAAAGCGCTGGGTGGGAGGCAACCCACCGATAAAAATTTTACTTTGCTTTTTATAGTTTTAGTTCTAATTTTTCTTATTTTTCTATGAGTGAAGAGATGACACACTTGATTAAAGAATTTTGCAGGAATTTTATGCTTAAACCAATGTGAAATGCTAAGTGGTTCAAGCCACAGAAAGTGCCAAAAATCCCTGGTATGAACCAAGGGGTAAGTTAGGGCATGAATGCATAAAAAATTGTTTTCCTTTTTAGATGGATTTTTTTGCTAAGAATAGTAGCTTCCTAGACAATCACTGTCAAGGAATGAAGGCTTGATGGAAAGGGAATCTATTGGACTAAATAGGGCAAAAATGTGGCAGAGTCATGATTGCGACATGAGGTCGTGACCTAGTATTGATCTACTATTTAAAAAATGGGTAGGAGTCATGGGCTGGGTAGGACATGACATAAGGTCGTGAGTTCAAAAATTTTTGCAAAAACTATGGGGGCCATATGTAAAACAATAGTTTTAATTTATAAAACAAGCCCAAAACTTCATTTTTCACAATCTCTTAACTCTCAAATGCTCAAATTCTCTCAAAATTCTTTAGTTTTCTCATAATCTACAAGGATTCAAGGTAAAATTTTAAATTTCTCTCAAGATTACTCTAGGTTTTTCTCCTTTTCTTTATTCTTTCTTTCACTTTTATTGATTAATTAAGTTTTAGGTTTTCTTTGCCTAAGATTGCATGATACACTTTTGTTTTCATTTTTGTTTCTTAATTTGTGTTTATTGTTGTGTCTACATGTTTAATTTTAGTTTTATTACACTATGTGTTCTTCAATTTTTGCTATCTCTATACATGAAGTTTAGTGTTTTTTATTTGATTTTTACTTAGTAATTCTTGAGGGTTTGTGTTTATTTTCCTTTCGAATCTTTGAATCCTTGGTTCTTAACATTTTGAGAGTAATATGAGTGCTTATTTTTGTTACTAGTAGTAGTAGAAAGTGTGCATACCATGTGTCCAATGAAATGCCATAGTGACTTAGGCTTTTGATTTCACTTGGAACATAACACTTTTATGTTGTTTTATCTTTTAGAACATGCCCAATTCACTTTTGTTTGTTTTGTTAGTATGCAAGGCACACTGAGCATGTGGTTATTAACTCATACATTTTGAGTGCTCACATACTAAGTGTTGTTTATGTACTTCTGTTATTGGAATGGTTTGAGCGAGTTGAGTCATTTAGTGCAAAAAAATCAAGTATTTTATGCTTGATATGCTTAAAGAAAGGAACACTCTCTTGCACAACCCTTGTTATGAGATACAAACACACACTTTACACTTCTTATGGTGCTTTATACTTTGCCGTGGACTAAGTGTGGGGGTGGAAATTTGAGTCGGATGCTCGAGTTATATGTTGGTTTTCTTGTTTTTGTAGGTTGGTAATGGTTTATTTTTAGCTGTTACCATGCCAAACTCTCAGTTTTTGCAAACTAACTAGTAATATCCTATTATGGTGTCTTTTCCTTGGTCATTTTTGCATTTTTATGCAGATAATGAAACCAAAAAAGGACACTGCTACATCTTCAACTTCAAAGGTCATGGGAAAGCGCTTAATGTCCTCCTCCCTTATAAAGAAGTAATCAAAGAAAAAAGAACTAGCGAGGGGGACCACCACAGCCACCTTCTCCATCACTCCCGCCATCACTGACAGGATGTGGTAACTGGGCATTCTTCAACCCTAACCACCTGTGCGTCCAGTTCCAGGAGTAGTGGTAAAAAGATCAGCTTAAGTTCCTAGGTAACAAGTCGTTCTTTACTAACTATGTACCTAACTAGAATTCTTTAGCCAGTTTTCTAAAGTGTGATAAAATGAAATCTATACTAAATGAGTTGGGGTGGAAAAACCTTTTCGACATTCAGGAGATTGCTTATGGAGAGATAACTTTGGAGTTCCTCTGCATTCTAGTTTGGAAGTATAAACAATCTGACAAGAACAAGAAAGTAGTCACTTTTAGGTTGGGTTATATGGATTTTACAAAGAGTGTAGTTGATTTGGTAGTCGACTTTAGGCTTTATACTAAAGAGGAAGTAGAGTCTCCTGTATACTTTCAAGCAAATGTAGCTTTTTGCTTTGCATAGCGAGCACTGAATAAGGTTTAGGAGGAATTAGCTTCTAGGACATAAAAAGCAGCAAAAAGTAAGTCTTCAAAATTCAAGGCACTACATTCACTACATTTTTGAATGGTCCATCTCTCCTCGCTCTCAGTCAGGAGGCATGTTTACAAGCAATACCTATTCTTCCTCTATTATCTTAAGAAGGACATGCACATCAATATGGCTCATGCTCTCCTTTTTATGTTGAATGACCAAGCCAATAAGGATTCATTGAGGTATCTCTATAGAGGGTCTTACACTACAAGGTTGGCATAAAAATTGGGGTTGTTTGAAGTGGTGGATGATATGACTATAGATGGACCCACAATACTAGTTGACATTGTAAGCATTAAACACATGATCATGCAGGATAAGGAAAAGGGACCAGTGGTATAAGGAAAATGGCCAGGGTAGAGCTTTATCCTCTGTACCTCCCACTGCTAATTTCTCCTATTCTGAGGAGAAGAAGGCACCTTCCCCCACTACTATACCACAAACAAGTGTTGTGGATAGTATGTGGTGCATACAGATGGATATCCAGCACCTCCAGCTGCAATAATAGGATATCTTAAAAGAGCTTCAAGAAGAGTGCCGCCAGTATACTTGGTTCACCTAAGTCCTCTACAAGGTCCTCAAGCACTACGGCCTGAAGAAGTCGAGGAGCTAAACCTCTCTACCAAACCTACCTTCTCCACCTGTGAGACCACCTTCGACTCACCCCGGAGCTTCATCATCAGCACCACCGACAATAGAGGTGGTTAGTTCTGAGTTGGAGACAAAGACATTCTCTAATAATCCTTCATCCACTACCTCCTATTCGAGTCTAGGGTCAGTGATAGAGTCAGATTTCGATGGAGACTTTAGTCGTGGCGATGATGATGAGGGTTCCTTAAGCTTGACATTCTAATCGGGGGCTATATTTCTTTACTCCACTCCTTTATCTTTTACTTTATTTAGAAGTTTGTACTTTATTTCTTTTGGATATTATTTTTTGTTTATCTTTATTTATGTTTTATGTGATATTGATCTTGAATTGTGATATTCTTTGGTGGTTTCGATGTGAAACTGATACTAACCTTAGTGTGTATGGCCTAACTATTGCTTAGCTCACAATTTAAAAATTAAGGAAGGTTAGACATCTTCTGTTTTCAGGGAAGTACTCTTTCCCCCTCTCTCTCTTGTCTTTATTATTTTTATACACATTGGGGATAATGTGTGGATTAAGTATTGGGGAGAATCGTATTGATTGGATTGTATGATTGTATGTTGTTTCATTTTTTATCATGTATGAATCCTTGAAGATAAGAACAACAAAACTAAGCATAACACATTACAGGTTCCACTTGCATTTAGATAGGACTTAAAATTTAGACAATTTTTTTTTTTAAATAACCCACATAGACACTAGTTTTCACATATGATTTCAGTTTTTTTTATTAAACTTAGCATATAGTGATTGATAGTAGGAATCCATTTGGCATGGTTCCCACGACCAGGTTCTAAGGCGTTTAATCACTATTGAGTGTCTAGTTCTTTTCTTTAGCATAGGTTAGTTAAGAAACTAGAGCTAGTAGTTGAATTTTTGATAGGTTTTCATGGGAAACAGAACAAAAATGAAAATAATATGCACTTATGAAAGAGTACGTGAAAAGAAAAGAAAAAGGGACTTTGAAAATTGTTACATATCCTGCTGGTTTCATATTGTGAAAAGCGAAACCATAAATAGTGCTAATAATAGGCTAAACAAGTCTATAACTAGTTGAGTAACCAAGGGAGGGCTCCACGAAGAGTTTACCTTCACTTCAAAAGATTAGTGATTGGTTTAGCTAAGTTGAGTCCCTTGAAAAATTAAATAAAAAAAATTATGTGATTTGTTGCATGCACAAACAAAGAAAGTTTACAATTCTCAAGAAGAATTGATTAAGTGATTTAGGGAATACTTAGGTTGAATGACTTAATGGAGCCATGTTTTTAGGATTTGATGCTTGATTGTGTGGTTGAATTACCATAGAGCTAGGTTGTGAGAATAGTGCCTACATGGAGTCCAAACTCGATTACAGTGTCCTTAGTTTAATCATGAAAGAAAAACATTACGAAACCTAGATGTCTGTGTTAATGACTTTTACTCTTTTTGTTTGCTAAAATTTTTTGGTCCTTGATTTCTATAAGTGGAAGTTGTTTTAGATTGTGTTTAAGTTTGCTTGTGGACAAGTAAAGGTTTAGTGTGGGGATTTTAATAATGGTCAAATATACCTAGTTTTTACTTTGTTTCTTGGCCATTATCCTAGTCCAATTACATTTAATGTGCTTGTTTTAATGTATTTTCAACTTTTCTTGGTCCAAACCTCAATTCAAAGCTAAGTGAAGCGAAATCAACTAGTTTGGCATACATCTAAGGAATAAAGAGGCAGGAATAGAGCCTCAAGAGTAGTCATGGCCTGGGTCATAGCCATGACTGTAGCCCATAACAACCAAAAGAGTCACTGGACCATCAATAACAAAGTAAAAAATTAGTCCAGCAATCTTACATCTGGTCACGGCCTGGAGTCACGATCGTTACCAAAGGCCATGCCTCACTTAGAACTTACTGGACTAAAGGAGAAAAAAATTGGAAAAATTGTCACGGTCTGGGCAGACCGTGAGCTCAAGTTTTGTTACATTATAAAAGTCAAACAGTTGTAGAATATAAGGTACTTTTTGACAAATTTTGGTTTTCTTAGTCTTAAACCCTAGGAGAGCCATTTTTCTGGAAAAATTACATCAAGAATCAAGGTTTAAGAGAGATTTCAAGCTCGAGATTAAGATTTGATCAAGTTTTCTTCAAGATTAAACACAGGTCTTTAGGGTTTGGGTATAGATGTTAAGAATCCATATGGGTTTCTTAACTCTTTTCTCTTTCTCTTCTATTTTATGTTGTAATCTTGTTATAGTTATGAACTAAACTCATTTAGCCTACGTATATTAGATGAGTATTTGACTTTTGTATGGATTAATTAACTATTTTCCTCAATGAATGTTTAGGGCTTTCTTCAAGTATTGATTTTGATTAGAATTTCTACACTTTTCATCTTCAATGCATGCTTGTTGATGATTATTATTGCATATTCTTTGCTAGAGATAGAAAGTTTAGGTTTTGAACACTCAAAATCATTTGGGTTTGCTATGTTTGCAAGAGATAAAAGTATGGATGCCTAGGGTTCATGTTTTATTTCACTTATTTTTAATGTTTTTCCGACTTGATTGGTTGTGAGAAGAGATTCCCAATCGTTACGTAGGAATTAGGGTGTTTGTTTCCTTAAACAAGATTCAAACTTACTTTTTGTGTGAAAACCTACTTGTTGATTGTCTTGGATTTTCATGGAGTTGTTGGTTATGCATTCAATATAGTCAAATACGAGTCGAAGTCTAGGTAGACGTTCTCTTATTAAATCTTATCTTTGTATTTAATTTTTGATAACTTTTCAATTAGTCAACTTTAATTTTAAAGTTTAGTTTAGTTTTAGTCATCATCCAAAGTAACTAATTGTGAGCTAGATAATAGTCTAGGTGATTGAGCTAGTGCTTGATAAATTAAACCATCCAATCCTTTAGGAGAATGATACTGGCATTCACCGGTTATACTACTTGCTATGACCTTATGCACTTGTAGGAGTTACGGTCGGAGTGCATCATATGCCCCCAAATAGTGTCTCAGTTTGTGGCAAACCCATACCAGAGCTAGGTAGAGCTTTTCAATGTACTTGTACTTAGTTTCGTGTGTTAGCATTCTCTTACTTAAGTTGTAGATGGCATTCATTTTGTGTGATTTTAGAGCTTTCTAGGATAGCATTGCTCACATGGCTTCTTCAGTAACAGTTAAGTAGAGCAGTAAAGGTTGACCAGCCCAACGAGGTTTTAGGATTGGTGGACTCAGAAGGTACTTCTTAATTTATTTGAAAGCACTCTAACACTCCTCATTCCATTTCTTGGAGGAATTATTTTTCAATAATTAAAGTATTGAACTGCAGGTGTCGACTATTTGGTGGATGAACTGACTTATGTATTGGAGGTGACCAAGGAAGCCTCTTATCTCTTTTTCAGTTTTAGGAGGTGGCATGTCAAAGATGGCTTTAGACTTAGCTGGATCCACTTCTATGCCTTTCATGCTAACCATGTATTTGAGGAACACTCCAGACGAGGCTCCAATTATGCACTTGTTAGGATTCAACTTGAGATTGTACTATCAAAGTCTAAGGAAGAACTTTTTTAGTGCTTGTAGATACAGTTCAGGAGTTGCACCTTTAATGACCATTTCGTCGACGTATACCTCCACTTATTTATGCATTAAGTCATGGAAGATCATAGTAGACATCCTTTGATAAGTGGCTCCAGTATTCTTTAACCTGAATGGTATAGATAAGGCAGGCTTCATGCATCTGAGCTTCTGCTTGATAGGCTTGCAGTCAGGATAGGTTGGAATCATATGGACGATGATGGTTAGATCTAGTCCTATCATGTCGATGGGCTACTAGGCAAAGCAGTCTTCAAATATTTTGACGATAGACTCAGTGTCCAGCTTGTTTAAGCAAGCAGATGCAATGTATGTATTTTTAGGCATGCCATGAGTGCCAGTGTTTATGGGCTTTTTAACAGCATCTTTTATTTCATTTATTATTTTATTCTCTTTTTTGTTTGTTTAAGGTTAGATTTATCAATTGGAATAACAAAAGAAAATAAGGAAACAGGCTCGTAATAAGAAAACTTGGATGTCTTATTAATTAAAATGAAAGAAAGGTCCACGGTTACATCATACTTATAGTTAAATCTTGGTGGACCTATTATATAATTATCAAATTTAGAATTAGAGGAAGACTCAGAACTAGTAGTTGAATTATATTCAAACTCGATCTCAGCTTTTGTTTCGATCTTAGTCTCAGGTTCTGATTTAATAGCTTCAAAAGGGCCCTTATTAAAGCTCCAATTCTTCAGTTTCACATTGGCTGACTTGATTATAGTGGAGAGGTCAGATTTCTCCTCCTTGTCTGTGAGAATAGATATATTGACAAAGAGGCTTGCTTCCATGTTCTCTTCATAATCACTTTCCAAATAGTAAATAGGCTGGCAATCCTCAATAATCAGCTTTAAATCGGAGAATAGCTTAAATCTATGAACTTTGATACCAGTGACTGGGTAAGCCCATAGTTTAAGGAAAGAGAAGTAAGGAACAATCTCTCCCTCCTTCATAAAGTATCCATTTAGGGTTTTAAAATAAGGTCTCAAAATAATGTCGACTTTACCCCTTTGTTTGACAATTGCATAGTTCTTTCTAGCCTTTTTGTTTTCTTCCTTGATTTCTTCATCTGTTGGGTCATAACCCAAGCCAAAAGGAGGAATAAAAAACTTGAAATCATTAAATTTCTCAACTCCTTGTTGATTTTTGCCAAGGCCTAAGCCAGGGAAGAAGGACATTTGCTTCATGATATTACCCAACATTAGGTTGCAGTAAGGATGGAAATCTAAGGCAATAGGCTCCTTCAGACCTTTATTAATATGAATGAATTGAACAAATAAGAATTAGGATAAAGGATATGCTAACAACTCAAGCTGAATTTCTAGGATGGGCACAATGTCTAGGACTTCAGATTTTCCAGACGAATCATCTTTAATTATAACCACACCACCTTTAAAAGGAAACTTCACCCTTTGGTGTAGATTAGATGTCACAACTTTTTCCTGATGAATACAAGGCCTATCGAAGAGCATATTAAAATAGGATGGCATATAAATAACTTAGAAATGGACTTTGAAAGTAGTCGGGCCCTTGGTGATGGTCAGTGTAGCCACCCCAAGTACCTCTCTTTTTGAGTTTTCATATGCCCTCAAAATTTGATCAGAGGGTGTGAAATCAGTAGCAACCAACCCTAAACAACTTGCACCCTTTAAAGGGTAAACATTCAATATAGGACCATTATCAGCCAAGGTCATAGGGATAGTCTTCTCCCTGGTGATGATAGTTATGTATAATGCATCATTGTGGGGACCTCCAAGTGAGATCTCATTATCAAAAAAAGAAATGGAAGTTCCTCTGGTGGAACTAGTGATTAATGCAACTAGAGTCTCTAGAGAGATGTCTAATGATGTCTAAGTCTAGCTCAATGCCTTACAAAGAGATTGGCGATAAGGGTAGGAGGACATGAGCAAACTCCATATTGAAATATTAGCTTGCATCTTTTTAAGTTGCTTCAATATAGGATCCTTGCCATGTTCAAGAGTCCTTTTATTTTGTGCCACTAGTTGGCTTAAAGATGAAGTAACAATAGGAGCTTTAGTGACACAGCCACTTCTGGTGATTGCATTTATTTCTTAACCCAGATTTCTCAAATCTATGATAACACATCAATAGTCATGGTGAATTCACTTCCCTAAGGAAGTTTGGTTAATCATTGGCGAGCAAACTGGGGAGAGTGGCCTCTCTAAGGAAGATTGGTCATCTCTATTGTAATGATAGTTGCTTAGTGGTATGGCATCAATGATAAGATCTATGGAATCACCCTCCTCAAATTCATTCAGTATTGCATTGACAGTATGTTCAGGGAGGGGATTTGTGCCAATATTTACTTCAAGAAGTAGAATCTTCTTCTCATCGATGAGATCTTGTATCTTGTGGTGAACGACCTTGCAATCAACAATTTTATGCCTAGGCCCCTAATGATAGTCATAAGTCTCATTCATGTTGATGTTTTTTGGCTATGGATTAGGAATTGGCTTAGGCTCTAATGGTTTGAAAGGATTCTTTTCCACGCACTATCTTAGGAGGTAACTCAATGTTAACCCTTTTAGGTTAGAAAACTCCTTCTCTATATTTGGAGTGTTTTGTGGGCTGTGATTGCATTAACCCCACTATCTTTTTATGTATTAGTGGTTTTCTTCAAATGAGAGGATGAAGTTTTAGTCTCATCGTTAATGAGGTTGGATTCTATTGCATCTTCCAGGCAAGAGCCCATGATAACAAAGCCTTGAAATTAGGAAAGTGTTGTGCTATAATTCTGTCTCAAAACATATGTAATAGGTTATTGGAAACTATGTTAATCTATACATACTCAATTGGTATGTTAACCATTTGGGAGGCTTTCTCCCTCCATCTAACAATAAAGGCAAAGAAGGTCTCTTTGGGGAGTTCTTTGGTTGTTTCAAGATCACTTCTTTTGATGTCAACCTCTTAATTATAGGAATACTGTTTCACAAACTAAGTATAGATGGACTCCTATGTTTGTTTCTTAGAATCCTTTAATTGTATGAATCAGGTCAAAGCCATGCTAGTGAGCAACTGTTGGAAGAATTAAGCAAGGAGCTCGCCTTTCACTCCCAAAGGTCAGAGCATGCAATCATAAATTCTCAGATGATTTTTAAGGCATGAAGTGCCTTTAAATTTCTTAAAGTGTGTCATTTAAAACTTAAGAGGAAGCCTTGTTTTAGGGAATGGTCTCAATGCCTTGATATCTAAGACTTTTTCATTTTTCTTAAGGGTTTATAGGTCCCTTTCCATTTCCTAGTATTTTTGGTTCATGGTCTTAATGAGTGGATGTTATTCAACCCCTTTTGAGAAAGGATCAATAGCAAGGGTGATAGGAGTGTTATTTCTATGGTTAAATTGTGGATTTAGTATAATAAACTCATCATCTAGAGTATCAGAAGTAGTCGAGGCATGATTAGTGGGTTAGATCCAAATTTGATTCAGCATGGTATGAACTTTACCCAGAATAGCCTGTTCTTGGTTTTGCATCATTGCAGTGAGGGTCTCTTGTTGGACATTCATAACATTTTCTTGCCTTTACATAAAGGCAGCCAGCATGCCAATAAGGTAGGTAGATGCAGATGCAGCAAGTGGAGTAGCGGGGGTGCTAGTTGGAGCACCGATAGTAGTGGCTTCAATAGCAGGAGGTGGGATGGGGTTATCTCTAGTTGATATGATGGCCTTTTGGGAAAAGGAAAAGAAAATGAAGTATCAGCTTTTGAAAGAAATAAGGTAAAGCCAGGTGTAGGCTGGTAAAGAGAAAGGTTTTTTGAAAGGTTTAGTTTTCTTTCTAGAACAGTACACTTTGTCCAATTTGAGTTTTTGGATGTAATGATGCATACATGTATGCATGAATGAAAAGAATTTCATGATGACAATAAGATAAAGTCAATTAGGGTACATGAAACCTAGGGTCAACTCTAATAATTACATGACGGCTTGGTGGTTTAGTGGTTCCCCATCGGCTAGAGGTCTACACACACCTAACCATAAGAACCAAGGAGGCTCGAATGGATCAAATGG
>CAOJBK013509362.1:0-23504 GCA_948294925.1 Codiaeum variegatum
TTCGTGATTCTTATGGCTCATCTTTTGGTTGTTTTATTGTTCCTCTTGGCACTTAATTTGCTTTCAAAGTGGAATTGTATGCTTTTATCAATGCAGTCCATTATGCTTCTACTATGCATTTTTCCCCAATTTGATTTGAAACTGATTCCAGTTATTTAGTGAAGATGGTTAGTTATAAAGATGATGTTGTTCCTTGGTCTCTTAGGAGAGCTTATCATTCTTGTCTTTTAGAAATGGAGGGTCTTCAACTGCATATTAGTCAAATTTTTAGAGCGGGGAATGTTGTTGCTGGCAATCTTACGAATATGGCTATTACTTTGTCTTCTGCTAAGTGGTGGTCTTCATACCTTTTGGAATGTGATAATTTACTTCTTTATGATGCTTCTGGACTGTATAACTATCGTTTTTGTTAGTTTTTTTTGGCATTTTTATTGTTGCCTTTGCTTTTTTTTTTTCACCAAATTGTTGTTGCCTTTGTTGGGTTGAATGAACTTTGTTCTTTTTATTTTAATAATATTCCACTTGAAGCTTTTAGGTGATGTGGGTAAGGTGCCTGCATAGCAGGGATTCTTTAGTGCACCTTTAATATTAGCTTCAAGTATTTAATAAAAAAAAAAACATTATCTTATAATATTAGTCTTCTATTGATTTTTCAATAAGAGAGAAAACATATTACCACTATTCTTTTTCTTTCCCTCTCCGCAAAACACTACTGATTTTTCCCTTTTCTTTTTGTTTATTTTATTCCAAGTATACGCCATGTGAAAATTGAAAAGTGAATACACGTTCATTCTATTTCAAAATCATTGTACAGTTTCCTTGAATTTTCTGAAAAAAATTGAAATTAATAATCACCTAAATTTCTTCATATGTTTTACAGATGATCAGTATGGTAATTAGACTATCAAGCTGATTATCACAGTGCAATAACAATAGATGAAGATTGGGCTAATTTACTCCTATTGTCTCTAAATTAGAAGGCCTTAGCTTCAATTTATTACAATACAACAAACAACAGGTTTCAGGTAAAGAGTTACACTGTTCATTCTCAAATAAATAGTCGTTTTATTTTTCGTGTCTAAATACTAAAAATGAATTTATAAAAAAAATATTTAAAATTATAATATAAAAAATATATTAGCATGTTCGTCTCAAAAAGTACTTTCACAAGATTATTTTTTATAATTTTTTACTTATATATTTTAAAAATAATTAAATGTCAAAATTTGTCATTGATAATTATAATAATCACTTATTTCAAAATGGATGAGATACAATTGATTTATACAAATTTAGTACAAAAGAAATTCAATTGACAATATTTTGATTCTAAAAAAA
Organism: Codiaeum variegatum; assembly: GCA_948294925.1. Lineage (NCBI taxonomy): Eukaryota > Viridiplantae > Streptophyta > Magnoliopsida > Malpighiales > Euphorbiaceae > Codiaeum > Codiaeum variegatum. The sequence goes on from CAOJBK013509362.1 coordinate 1,339, forward strand.
TTTATAGGTTTTTTTTATACTAAAAAAATTATAGTTGTACTAAATTAAAGATCAAGATCACTAATAATATTATGTCTTTTAATATTTGTTTCTTTCTGTCCGCAATTTTTCTTACTTTGATTTTTTATAGAAAAAAATTTGATCATTATTTTTTATAAAAAATATTAATTCATAATATAAAATAAATATTTTATTTATCATGAAAATATTTTATAATATTATTTGTTTATAAATTTTTATATATAATTGAAAAAGTTAATAATTAAAATTAGACTTTAAAAAGTGGAAGTGACAAATAATTTGGAGAGAGAAATTATTAACTAATTTGCCTTAGGTAATATATATATAATTTTATTGAACTTTATTGAGATGAAAAAGAAAAAAAAAAGGGAAAAAAAAAAGTCAATCTTAGAAGTTATATAATTTTAATAAGAAGTCAAAATTCGTTGCTTTACACACAAGTAAATAAACAAGGTGGTTAAAAGAATAATTTAAAAACATTGCATTTCATATTTTGTGTCCGTACACGGTCACCCACCATCACTTGAAAATATTTTTCTTAATTTAGTTCGTATTATGTATAGAAAAAAGTCGGAGAGAAAATTTTTTTGAGTTTTCTTCAATTTACGAAAATAAATAATACGTAAAAATTAATTTTAATAAATATAAATTAATAAAAATAAATTAAAAAAGTATTTAAAAATAATTATAATTAATAAAAATAAATTTAATAAAAATAAATTAAATAAAAACTAATTTTAATTAATAAAAATAATTTTAATTTAATAAAAATTAATTGAAGATAATAGAATCATACTCAACCGATTAGTTACAAATCCCATAAAGAATAGAAAAAGGGTAAAACCGTCAATTGGTTACATTCAAAACCACAATCGATGAACAGCGTTTTTCACTACTCGTGATAGCAGACTTTTATGAAAATTATTTTTTATTAAAACCATAAAACATTTTTCATTTTTTTTTATTAATAAATAAATACGAATACACGATTCCCGGCTATCAAACACGGATATCACAATCACACTTTTGACGCGGTCGTTTTTCCAATTATGTCCTAAAGTAAAGTTGGTTTTACTCTGTAATTTAAGGGTATTTAGGGTATATCGATAAAAATTTTCCTGCTATAAATACCCATATTTATCCGTGCAATCTCACTTTGTTTCAACTTGCTAATTTTAATTGTCCGACTTCACAAATCGTCCTCCTTGACTACTTCTCTCTCTTTTTCGAAAAAAAAAATGCAGATCGGAGCAACACTTCCGGCACAGAACCTCCATTTCGTGCAACTCAGACGCGTCAGTTTCCGACGCCGTATGTCACCGTTAAATCCTGTAATGACCGCCACTGAATCGACAAAGAAACACCTGGCCAATCTTGAAAAACTTCTTCAAAAACAAACTACCTTGGATCCGTTACCGGTTGATAAAGTTTCTAATAGGAACAATAATACATTAGCAAATAAAGGTAAAACTTTACTCGAAAGCCTGAATTTGGCTAGGGTTTGGTCTGAAATTAAAACGGCAGAGGAAATGTCTCCTCGACATTTAAACCGGCTTCAACGGTTATTATCCAAAACGGAAGAGCATTCTCCGAGGAATCACCTCGGCTCACGGTGGCAGGAATATCATGGAAGTAATGATTGGGTCGGATTACTTGACCCGCTTGATGAGAATCTCCGGCGAGAAGTTGTTCGATATGGAGAATTAGTCCAAGCAGCTTATCATTGCTTTCATTCAAATCCAGCAACGTCAGGAGAGGAAGCTCCAAAGGCTAAACACGTGGCTTTGCCTGATAGGTCATATAAGGTGACGAAAAGTCTTTACGCCACATCATCAGTGGGGTTGCCAAAGTGGGTGGATGATGTAGCTCCCAATCTGGGTTGGATGACGCAACGGTCTAGCTGGATTGGTTATGTAGCAGTTTGTGATGACAGAAGGGAGATCCAACGGATGGGAAGGAGAGACATAGTCATCGCTTTACGGGGTACAGCCACATGCCTTGAATGGGCTGAAAATATGAGAGCCCATTTAGTTGACAATGACCCAAGTGAAGGACAAACTAAGGTAGAATGTGGATTCTTGAGCTTGTACAAAACACGTGGAGCTCATGTGCCTAGTTTAGCTGAATTAGTAATTGAGGAAATTAAACGGCTATTGGAAATTTACAAAGGAGAGAATTTAAGCATCACAGTGACAGGACACAGTTTAGGAGCAGCCTTAGCTCTTTTAATAGGAGATGATTTAAGCACAATTGTTCCTAAAATGTCACCAATTGCAGTATTTTCCTTTGGTGGACCAAAAGTAGGTAACAGAGGATTTGCAAACCAAATAAATACCAAAAATGTAAAGGTATTAAGAATTGTGAATAGTCAAGATGTAATTACAAAAGTTCCATGCTTACCAATAGTTGAAGAGTTCAACGATAACATGCCATTAGCATACTCACACGTGGGAGCTGAATTACGAGTAGACACCAAAATGTCACCATACTTAAAGTCAAATGCTGATGTGGCTTGTTGTCATGACTTGGAAGCTTATTTGCATATGGTGGATGGATACTTGGCTTCAAATTGTCCTTTTAGAGCAAATGCAAAAAGGAGTTTAGTGAAGTTGTTAAATGACCAAAGGTCTAATGTTAAAAAATTGTATACAAGCAAAGCACATGCTTTGAGTTTGAATCTTGAAAGGCGGGGATTCTCCACTTCTGGATGTCTCCCTAGCCCATCTCAATAATAATTTTTTTTTTGTTATAAAAACAACTGTCCATATTAAACCATCATTTCATTTTCAAAAATAAAAAATGGTAACTATAAGTTAAATTTAATAATTCTGCAAGAAAATGATATATCACTTTCTATCTTAGTGATCACAATTTTAAATCTTCTCTGGGACCTCATAATCTTGGTGGGAACCAATACATAGAAAGAATTAAAAGCCAGGGATCAACAATTTTCCCCTGTACGTAGCAAATTTTGAAAAAACAAAACAGTTAGGTGGGTTCAAAGTCCCCTTATGCAGCTATCTAAATATAATTTTAAAGTTCTTCTGGTGAAAATCAAAATACTTCAGTTCAAAGATTTCATTTAAGAGACTTGAAAACAAATTTTAACAGCATTTTATATATTAAAATTATATTCATTATTTGGACAATTTTATTTTATACAAACCAAATGCTCACTCTTTTGTTTCATTTTTTGCTAACATCTTTCCATTCGCTACTACTTTGAATGTTCAAAAAGATCAGTTGACAGACTGAGAATATGACAAATTTATAACAAAAATAGATGGACACTTCAAAAAAATAATTACATATCATTGCTTATAAAAATTTCAGAATATGTTTTTAGATAGGTTAATTAAATTAAAAAGGTTTGAATTTAAATTTTGTATTGTCCAATTTTATTTGAAATTGTTCATTCTTAAAAGGAGTTCAAAAGTGTGGTAATCCCATATTGAAAAAAAGATTGGAAATGTATGAAAAGGAAGGACATATAAATGAGAAGACCCAAAGTTATCATCTTCAGCATTGAACTGCAGTCCCAAAAACCAAAAATCATATGCAACTCAGATGATGCAGATAATAATCTCATGATAAGGTGACATTTTCTTCTCCAAATCAAAGTAGTAACGCTCAGAACAGAACACATCTCATAAATTATGTCACTGAAGACGATGGTGCACCAAAACAAAAGTTTGGATAAGTTAGCTACTATACATCACGGTTTTAAAAAAAGATAAAATCACTGATTAGCAATTCAACTCTAAATCGGACCAGAGCAGGATCAATCAAATTATCTAGACTAGTTCATACACACAAAAGTGGAAAAAAGTTGCAAACTAAAGCATAGTCATAAATGGAAGATCACACAACAAAATCCATTCTACTGCAAAAAGCTCAAACCAAAAAATTTAGTATCCGTGCAAAATTAAAGACAGATAAAATGATGAAGAAGACTGTACAGTGCCTTGACGAATGTCGCGGAAGCGATAGAGCCATAATTGAACCTTCTACGATAAGTAACCATCAGAAAACATCGGCGGACGTCGGCGATGTTTGTCGACCGCCACCCGGAACCGCTCTGTATGGCAGAGTTGCAATACTCGCGCCTTGCTCTTCCATAGATCTGCTCTCTCTTTCCTGTGTACGGCCATTTGTAGAATATCAATTAGCTTCTTCAATTGATATATACAGAGGGCAGAAGTTTTAGGAAGCCAGTGTAAAGATGGAGGCGGTGTAGTGGTGTTGATCTATGCGAAGAGAGATGTGGACAAACCCAGAGGATCCAAATCGAATATGGGCAAATGTTGCTAGCATTTATCTGAGGCTGTAATTACACGTGGCACATAAAGCTGGGTTTAGGGTTTTAGTGCTGGGAGCGCAGCGAATCAATTTATAATATAATAATTCCTGGTTCGTCATTTGTAAGTTTCGTTCTTGCTTTCTTTCTGTTTTTTAATTGAATAGTTCCATATATAATTTTTTGAAGTCTTGATGCCATTACTATAACAATCATAATCATATTTGATACGGCTCAGCATTAGTTAAGTTCAGCTTCAACGGTTGAATTGGAGGATAGTTCAAACCCCTTAGCACCTCAGTTTTTTTCGAACCTCCTGATCTTCAATAAATTTGTCTTACTAGCTTTCGAGGTTCGGAAGATTATCAAAGACAGGTGTCTATAAAGTTCTGAAATTGCTAAGTGATCAAATCACAAGTCTCATCTTTAGATATTTTGCAGCTCATCTAAAGTGGATATGTGTCCCACTATAGGGGGTTTCCACCCTATAAATACCACATCAAAAGTATTATACAAGTAAGTCTATTCTAAGACACCAAACCTATATTTTTTCATCTTTGAGAGTTGTTCTCTCTCTCTACAGAGATTCCGACTTGATTGTGGGAGGGTTTACGCTGGACATACGTCCGGCCACCCCTGACTATTGTTTTCCTCTTACACGTAGTTCACTTCTAACTAAAGGGATCTCGCTCCATCAGCGTGATAAGTAATCACGCATCATTTGGCGTCGTCTGTGGGAAACGCAGAGTTTCCTCACTAATCATTTCCTCTTCTTTTCTCTGAGAATCGTCACACCGACGGTTCTTTCTTTCATTTCCTCAAAACATGTACTAAAAGCTCTCAAAATGGAACCTACCCACGATGAAATCCACAATGGGGACGATAGTCCTCCACCTGCCAACATAAACTAAACAACTAACACACCTTGATTAACCAAATACCAGTAGCGGCCTGAACCAATTTAGTCGCCTCCTTACCGACTCTCTAGAGCTTCATGGGGTAGCCTCAAATGCCAAGCTCTTCAATTTCAACCCCACAACTCACACAACCTCTCGCAACACCAGATTTAGTGGCTACCTTGTAGAACTTAGTCACTAATCTTGTCCCTTTGCTCCCACAACTCCAATCAAACGTAGCACCGAACTCGCCAGTTAAAGGGATTAATGACCCCCCTAGTAGCAAATAGAAGGCTAAACTTCAACACCTCCATTAGTGCAGAACCAGGAAGAGCACCACCAGTTAGATCTACAGAGGAAGGAGGTGGGGTCATATCTGTTGTGGAGATACCAGTCAGAGATGAGAAAAAGGGGAAAGAGAGTAGAAGGTTTAGAGGGGATGATAGAGAAGACAGAGATAGGCCTGCGACTAGTGAAACTACGCGAAGTAAGGGGGAGGATGACTGAAGAAGTCGGTCTCATAGGGGTTTAAAAAGCAGAAGAAGGCACCCCCACAAACATGAGCCTCGGAGAGAAGGTGATCAAGAGGCTTCGAGCCATCATGGGTCGTGAGCCGTGTTAAGAGAAGAAGTGAGGAAGTATGTACAAGAGATGGCAGGAGCTAAACCTGACCAAAGGAAAAGCTTCACCCTCAATCTGAAGTCTCCGTTTGTCAAAGCCATTGATGAGTTCTAGATGCCAAGAAAGTTTAAGTAGTCGCAGATGACTAAATATGACAGCAGCCAAGACCCCAAAGCACATGCCTTGGAGTATAAACACTTAGTGGAGCTGCAGACCACCAGGAATAAGGTATTCTGCAAAGCGTTCCAAAGTACATTGGAAGGGGCGGCTGTAAAGTGGTATGACAGCCTACCTCAAGACAGCAATGATTCATTCTAAGGTCTACTGAACCTATTCATGAAAATATTCTCTGCCAGTATCCCAATACCTACGCCAACCTGAGCCCTAGAGCAAGTGGAGTAGTTCAAATGAGTTATTAAGGGATTTCATAGCTAGATTCAATAGAGAGACCTTGAAGGTCACATATATAGATGAGCCTCGAGCAGTAGAAGCTCTTCAGAAATGCACAACACACCAAGACTATTTCAAAGCTTTAGTCTGAAGCTCAGCCAAGACACTAAACAAGGCCATGGCCATTGCGGAGGAATACATTAAACAAGATGATGCCTTTAGAGAAAGCATGTTCTATAGGAAGAGTAGGATGGATGAGGGGAGATCATCACAGAAGAAGGGGAAGAAGGAAGAGGCTCCAGCAAAGATGGGAGGATCATCTGGCAAGCAAAATCCCCTACCAAGGCAGATCGAACCACCAAGGAGGGAGAGGTTTGAACCCTCTAACTTACTCCCTTGAATGCCAAACCTGAGGTGATTTTTGCTGCTTTTCAAGATAGAGAGATCTGGAAGAAGCCAAGACCAATCATGAAAGACCCAGAGAAGAGAGACAGAGCCCAATGGTGCAAATTTCATAACACCCATGGGCACACCACCAATAACTATTGTTATCTCCTAGAAGAAATTGAGAGGTCGATCCAATAGGGATATCTGAGAAATTACATCAAAAAGACTGACCAAGTCGGACCAGCGAACCCAACGCAGGTCACACCAATCGAACATGGAGTGGCTAGTAATATCCTTTGCCTTACTGGAGGACCAAAAGAGACCTCTCTAAGTTGGAACAGGGAGAAGGAAGCTGCCCAAACCTATAAACCATTTGCGTTCATCTTTTTTAATGGCTCGAAGCAACTTGCAGCAAGTTCGGCAAGTAGGGCCACCAGAAAGGCCGAAGCCATTGTCATAACAGCATTGTTGGCCAACTTTCGAGTTCAAAGGATCTTTGTAGATACAGGAAGCTCAATGAACCTCGTATCCTAGGAGGCTTTCACTTAGATGGGGATAGAGAGTTTGAAGATTCAGCCATTAGAAATGCCAGTACGAACACTAGACAAAGCCATTATTCCAGCAATGGGCACTATTGAACTGTCAGTGACAATAGTCAGAGCTCCAAAAGTCATGGCAATTATGGCCATCTTCGTTGTGACAAAGCTCTCTATGTCTTATAACGTGCTACTAGGAAGGCCATTGCTCTGGGACCTAGATTCCTCTATAAGCATTAGAAGATGCAAATTAATAGTTCCCCTCCCAGATGACTCAGACCTGCATGTGTACGGTGACATGGCCCCTACAGCAACCTTGCAAATTGAGAGAAAACTATTGTCTTTGGAACTTGAAGAAGTAAATCTAGTAGAGACATCTCAAAAGTCCCAAGCAGAAACAAAAGGTGAATCTGCTCAAGAGCTTGAACCCTTTGAAGTTGCTGATGATTGTCGAACCTTGCAGATCCTTAAGCTTGGAAGAAAAGAAGCAAGGGAAAGAATTCCTGGCAAGTAATTTTGAAACTTTTGCATGGATCTCCTCTGACATGCCAGGAATAAGCCCAAAGGTGATTACGCCTAAACTCCATGTGGACCCTACATTCAGGCCCGTCAAGCAGAAGAAGAGGTTCTTTGGAGCTGAGAGACAGGCAATCATTGATGAGGAATTTGAAAAGCTGACTGCATCTGAGTTCATTAGGGAGGCGCAGTTCCTAAACTGGCTTGCGAATGTGATGTTAGTCAAGAAAGCAAACGGCGGCTATCGTATGTGCATGGACTTCATAGATTTGAATAGAGCATGTCTTAAAGACTCTTACCCACCGCCTATGATAGACAAGCTAGTAGACGCAATAGCCGGATATAAATATTTTTCACTGTTGGATGCCAAGCAAGGCTATCACCAAATCAGAATGGATGAAGATGATGAAGAGAAAACTTCATTAATCACAGAGAAGGGAACATACTATTAAGTATATATGCCATTTGGGCTAAAGAATGCTGGAGCCACCTATCAGAGACTTGTTAACAGAATGTTCAAGGAGCAACTAAGAAGAAGTCTCGAGGTGTATGTAGATGACATGGTGCTTAAAAGTATGAGCTTCCTACAGTATATTCAAGACTTAAAAGAAGCATTTGAAGTGATGAATGCCTATGGAATGAAATTGAATCCAAAAAAAATGTGCATCTTCATCCTTGGGGGAAGATTCCTAGGCTATCAAGTAAGTGCAAGAGGGATAGAGCTGAACCCGGATAAGGTCTGAGCCATCCTGGAGATGAAACCTCAAGAACCATGAAGGAAGTCCAAAAGCTAACAGGCAGATTGGTGGCCCTAAACAGATTTATGTTAAAGTCCAGGGAGAAGTATCTCCCATTGTTTAAGAAGCTCAGAAAGAGTGCCGCCTTCAAATGGACAGAAGATTGCCAGGAAGCCATGGATAATCTAAAGAGTTTCCTTGCATCAGAATAGGTCTTGAGTAGGCCACTTAAAGGAGAAGAGCTCTTGTTGTACCTTTTAGCTTCATAACATGCTGTCAGCTCAATATTGGTTTGAGAAGAGGGAGATCTCCAAAAACTTGTATACTACTTCAGTAAGGTACTATAAGGAGCAGAATTGAACTACAGCGCCATGGAGAAAATTGTGTACACCCTGGTGCTCTTCTGTAGAAAGTTTAAAGTCTATCTAGAAGAACACCAAGAGGTGGTAGTTATAGACAAGCCTCTACAAAAGCTCCTGCACAAGCCAAAACTTTCTAGAAGGCTACTATGTTGGGCTATAGAGCTTAGAGGGTATGGTCTCGAGTACAGGCCTCAAACAACCATCAAAGCCTAGGCCTTAGTTGACTTCATTTTAGAATGCTCATTTCTAGTAGTGACAGAACTTGAAAACGAGTCATAAGGGCAAGCCAAAGGTGAGATCCCAAAGGTCAAATGGGAGCTTTTCGTGGATGGAGCCAATGGCAAAGGAGCCAGTGGAGTCGGAGTGGTGCTGAAGAACAAAGAGGGAATAGTAATTGAGTTCGCTCTAAAGTTGGACTTCCCAATGACCAATAATATAGTTTAGTATGAAGCTCTCCTTCAAGGCCTTATGGTCCAAACACCTTCACATGGAGACACTACACATCTGCAGCGATTCCCAACTGGTATTAGGACATGTCGAAGGCCTGTACAAAGCTAGGCATCCAGACATGGTCAAATATTTAGAGAAGACTCACTTACATATAAAGATGATGAAAGAGAAGGGGATTAAAGTAGAATTCAAAAGATCCTAAGGGCAGCCAATAACATAACAGACAATTTGAGCAAGCTCGGCGTAGCTCACCCTGCCGACATTCCCAGTAGGGTATTTTCAGGGGTCTTATCTCAGCCTTCTACTGAGGAACCTGAAGCTATTATGTTGACAGAGCCATAAACTTGCTGGGTGGATCCAATAAGAGCCAACTTAGAAGAAGTCAAGCTCCCAGAAGACCCGAACCTATCAAAGAAAGTTAAATGGAGGAGATCTCATTTCTCCATATATCATGGAGTCCTGTATAAAAGAGCCTTCTCTCTCCCATGGCTCAGATGCTTGACTCCCACCGAAGCAGATTATGTGCTGAGGGAGATGCATGAGGGTGCTTATGGGATGCATGTAAGAGGAAAAACCTTAGCAGCCAAGGCCATTAGACAAGGCTACTATTGGCCTACAATGAAAGAGGATGCTATGAGGCTGGTAAGAAGGTGTCAAGCATGTTAGAGGTTCGCCAACAAGAACAAGGTCCCAACAGCTGAACAAATATCCATTTATGGTCCATGGCCCTTCACTAAATGGGGAATGGACATAGTGGGGTCTTTCCCAACAACTACCAGGCAGAAGAAGTTCCTCCTGGTGGAAGTAGAATACTTCACCAAATGCGTAAAATTAGAAGCTCTTGCAATGATCACAATAGAAAATGTGGTGAAGTTTATATGGAGGATCATTAAATGCAGGTTCGAAGTGCCTCATCAAATCATTAGCGACGTTGGGAAGCAGTTTGATAATGCCAATATGAGAGATTTATGTGAAGGCCTTAACATAAGGTAGCATTTTTCCTCAGTTTCTCATCCCTAATCAAATGGGAAAACTGAGGTCACTAAGAGAACCATTGTCTAAGGGCTGAACAGAAGACTCGAAGGGTGTGGAAGAAACTAGGGAGAGTAGTTGCACCATGTGCTATAGGCCTACAGAACAACCCTCAGGGAATCAACAGGCGAAACACCCTTTGCCCTTACATTTGGCACTGAAGCAGTACTCCCATTAGACATTGGGAAGCCTGGTGGAAGAATATACTACTGCAGTGAAGAAGAAAATGAGAAAGAGATGAGGATTGATCTTGACCTACTAGATGAGCTGAGAGAGCAAGTCTTCATCAAGATCGCAGCCTACAAAAACAAAGTTGCAAGCTACTTCAACCGAAGGGTTAGAAGTAGAATACTCAGGGCAGGAGACTTGGTGATGAGAAGCTTGGTAGCAATAGGGAAATGAGAAGGCATGGGAATGTTAGCACCAAACTGGGAAGGCCCATTCAAGGTGGAGCAAGCCATTGGCCCAACCATATATAAATTGCTAATCATGGAAGATAAAGAGGTGCCACATACATGGAATGTACAACACTTGAAATTGTACTATTCTTAATTTAAAATAAGAAGGCATCCTTTTAACTACATTGTAAAGCTTAAAGCAACAAAGCCCAGTTTAACTGGCAAAAGACCCTCCAAGGGGGGCACCAAGCCTAGTTTGACTAACAAAAGACCCTCTAAAGGGGGCACTAAGATCTTAAGAGATGAGGCACTAAGCCCAACTTGATTGGCCAAAGACCCTCCAAGGGGGGTACTAAACCCTCTACACATAAGCCGCTAAGCCTAACTTGACCAGACAAAGACTCCGAGGGGGGGGGCACTAAAACCTTAAAAGATGAGGCACTAAGCCTAGCTTGATAGGCTAAAGACCCTCCAAGGGGGGCACTAAGACCTCTAGAGATGAGGCACTAAGCTCAAATTGTCTGGCAAAATACCCTCTTGGGGGAGCACTAAGACCTCTAGAGATGAGTCACTAAGCCCAGCTTGACTAGTGAAAGACCCTATAGGGGGGCACTAAGACCTCTAGAGATGAGGCACTAAGCCCAGCTTGACTGGCAAAAGACTCTCCTAAAGGGGCACCAAGCCTAGCTTGACTGACAAAAGACCCTCCAAGGGGGGCACCAAGCCCATCTTGACTGACAAAAACCCCCCAAGGGTGGCATGGCATAAACACCATACCAAAACTCCAAGGAAGCCAAGGAGTACATTGAGGCTTTGGAGACTGGAGAAAACCATCAAAGCTGTAACAAGTCAAGAAGAGTACAAAAGATCCTCCGAAGGGATAGTGCACAAGAGACATCAAATCTCAAGGAGCTAAGAAGGATGCTGAAACCCTTTAAAAGCCAAAGAGACCTAAGCTCAGCCTACACTGGCACAAGACCCTCCAAGGGGGGCACCTAAGTCTAGCTTGATTGGTCAAAGACCCTCCAAGTGAGGCACCTAAGTCCAACTCGACTGGCCAACAATACTGCAAAATGAAGCACTAAGACAAATCAGTCAAGATGCTAACATTACTTAAAGATCAAAAGGAACCTCCTAGATAAGGCCCTGCCAAACAAAGCTACAATGCTAAGTGAAGCCTAAGGCATGGCTTAATTGAAGATAAAAAATGAAGCCTAGGGCAAGGTTTAATTGAAAATGAAAATGAAACCTAAGGCATGGTTCAATTAAAGAACAAACAACAGAAATACACAACAAAGATGAAAGAATGATAAAATTTTGTTGCAAAAGAATAATCATTTACAAGAGATCTTACAATGAATCTGAATAAATGAATAATTACAAAGTATTACAAAGTACATGCTACAAAGTAAATACTACAGTTACAATGATGCAAATACAATTGCAAGTGCTAAGAAACCCTACGAAGGAGGGCCTTGGGAAGAGCTAGCTTTTTGATGTGAAAGTCGAAGCAAAGTGATGATAGACAGCTGATCTTCACTATAATGGCTGGAAGGAGATGCTTTTCGAGGTTCCTTTGATTTGTCATAGACCAAAGGTATCCGATCCAAGAAAGTGAGATCCAGAGCATCCATATTGTCAACATACTCAGAAAGTTGGATGTCTGACACATTTCCTTTTACAACCATGGGGTTGAAGTAAGCCCTTTTGCTTCTGGAAATCTTTCAAATACTGAGTTCACAGCTCGATTATACCATTCAGCACCCCTTTGGACTACCTCGACGATGTGCCATCCTTTGAAGAAATGGGATTCGACAAACTTGCAAACTTCCTCCTTCAACAGCTGAGGCAATTTCTCCACTAAGGTGTCCAGCCTCTTCACATATATATCAACCACATCACCTGAATTCTGAGCTTCACTTGATGTCCTCTAAAAATGTTCTTCAAGCTCGGTGTTCTCAACCTCCAGAAATTCAGTCCTCTGCCTCATGAATTCATTGGCAGAATCTAATTCTTCATTCTTCTTCTAAAGGGAGTCAAGCTCCACAGCACGAGATTCTGAGACCTTCCTCTCAGTAATTATGGCCTCGTCCTTTTCCTCGAGGGCCCTCTAAAGCATGACCACTTTCCTTTCCAATGCTTTATTTGAGGCCCGACTAGCATCTAAGTCATGCAGATAAGGGGAACGGAGAAAAAAGTTAGTAAAAATAATATTAATAAGTATAGGAAAGCTTAAAAGAATAGAATACCTTTAGTGCATAGGGAGCCTAGATTCTGGAGATAACCAGGCTCGGAAAACCTGAGGACCCATCCTCAATAGGGTGATCCTGAGGAAGGTCAACGCATAAGTTCCCCCTATAAGCCGAGGGGATAGAGAGGGTCTCACTGCAAATGTCAATATAAACCCTCCCCTCCATTATTAGGGCTTCAGTCGGCATCCCAGTATCAATGCCCCCAATATCTTCAGCAGGTGCAGCAAGCCTGTCTTCAACTTCCTTAGTAAGGACCCTCAAATTCAGTACATCTTCAACAATGGTCGGTACCATTAGGGGGTTCACCTCTTGTGCCTCCTTCACCTGCTGGATAGACCCTAAAGGTTGTGACTACCTTAAAAGAGACTCCAAGGCCCCTACATCTCCTTGGGTCTTCATTACATCCCTCAAAGGAGCAGGCCTGACCATAGTACAAACATTTTTTGAAGCTTCATCCCATAGAGGCTTTCAAAATTCTAGCTATCTCCTTTATCTCCTCCTTCGACTGTAGCAAGGGTGAGGGCAGAGGGGTCACACTCAGAAGAAGACTCTAGATCCTCCTTCCCAGCCCTGAAATTCTTCAGGTAGCGATATCTGGGCACTTCCACGTTCAAATTTCCTTAGGCCACGACAGTCCGATTTTCTTCAAAGGCTCGTAGCCTCAGCAGTCGAGTCTTGAAGCACTGGATCGGTAGGAATATTTTATTATCTACAGGATGAATAGGATGATTCACCTCTTAGAAGGCCTCCATCATGGATTGGGCCACCTCCATCAAGATGGCCCTGACTTTCTGATCCACCAATAAATAGATTCAAAGTCAGTAGCAGATAAAGAAAAAAAACCTAATGTAATTACAAAATAGTAGAAGATGAAGCCTTACCAGAGGCCCTTCACATGGTGCAAGGTAGTGATTAGGACCCGTCATCCTAGCAAAGATAAGAGGAGCTCATGATCAAGCTTGGTCCAACAAGTGGCGACAGGAGGCAAGGGCTCGGATGCCTTGGGCATCAGTGAGGGTCATACTCTTCTCCAGCTTCTCTACCCTTGGAAATCCTCTATACTCGCCAGTAAACCTGAAGCCCACCTGACCCTTTTTGAATGGCTTCAACACTCTCACAAAGAAGAACTTGTTCTTCCAGTCATCGACCTTATTTTGTTTGGCCCTGAGCAAGGTCCGCAATGGATTCTTCTGAAAACACCATATATATGGCTCGCTGGAGACGAAGAGGTTAAAGAAAGCCTGAAACATCTTCATGATCGAGTTGGTGATGCCTAAGGCATAACAGACTACTTCGAAACAGTGGGGGGTCCTCGATTGAGTTAAGGGTCAACATCATCGGGTAAACTTGGAAGTACTCGAAGCACTGATAGAAAAAGAGAGAAGGAGGGAACAACAAGCCCCTCATTAAATGATTGTAATACTAGATGTAGTCTTGATCTCCCTTAGGCAGCTCAACGGTGGTGTTGGTTGAAAAGATTCTGGCATTCAGCTGAGGGCGGTCAACGTATATGAATCCAGACATGGAGTCTATGTTCTCCTGGAAAACTCTAAATTTGAAGGTTATTGGAGTGAGGTCCTTCATGTGTGGCCTTACTATGTTATTTAGATAAGTCACAATATCATGAGCCTTACTTTGTTTCTGAGGCTTCTCCACCTCAAGAAAGTGTTTCTTTGATTGCTTTTGTGGTGGAGCCATTGTAAACAGACAAAGAAGGAAGATGAACAGAAATTTGAGAAAGCAAAAGGGGCCAAAAAAAAATAGAGAACAGGGAACAAAAGAAGTCAGAGAAAATAGAAAGTGAAGAAGAATGAAGAAGATGGGTTTATATAGGCGTTTGGGAGCAATAAAGTCTAGAGAAATGGCTCGAGGCCGACAGCTAGAGAACAGTAACCGTCGCCAGCTTTAATGCTCATCATGACACTTAATGGCTCATCATGACTCCGTCGAATGCTCCACCATGTGGTAGAAAAGGATAGGTTTCAATAAAGGTGCCATTACATGAAGGAGTGCAAAGGTCTCATTCGAGTCTGAAAGAAGGTCGCGTACAAGGCAGTGAAACGTCATGTCTAATTAGTCCAGAAGCCATGCCAACCGTCTTTTACCCTCCATTTGAAATTCAAAATTCAAACTTGCCACCCAAATGAAGGCACGCAATTTCGAGCCCAGCGAACCCTACTCAAGCACTCTTTGAGCTATGAAGCCTTCGAGTGCTAACATTTGAGGGGGACTACTAATACGGCTTAGCATCAGTCAAGTTTGGCCTCAACCAATGATTTGAGGATAGTCTGAATCCCTTAGCACCTCGGTTCCTCCCAAACTCCCGGGTCTTCAACAAGTTTGTCTTATTAGCCTTCAAGGTTCAGAGTGTTGTCAGAGATAGGTGTCGACAAGGCTCTGAATCTGCTTAGTGGTCACATCATAAGTCTCATCCTCGGGTACTCTGCAACTCACATAAAGTGGACACATGTCCCACTACAGGAGGTTTCCACTTTATAAATACCACATCTAAAGCCTCATACAGGTAAGTCTATTCTAAGACACCAAACCCATATTTTTCCATCTTTGAGAGCTATTCTCTCTCTCTTTAGAGATTCTGACTTGATCATCGGAGGGTTTACGTCGGACATACATCCGGCCACCCCTAACTATTGTTTTCCTCTTATAAGTAGTTCACTTCTAACTAAAGGGATCTCACTCCAACAACGTGATAAGCAACCGCGCATCAATATTATTCTGAAAGTGTGGGAACTCAAAGGCTATATATTTGTTCTTCCTTGTTTCTAAAGATAAAAGCCGATGTATATGGTCTGTTGAATTTAAAATGGAATAGGCTTATGAGAAGCGAAGAGGGGCCTATTCCATTTTTACTAGAATTCAATCCTTGTCATTGTGAACTCAAACCTTAAAATCCATTTTCTAGTACATATTTAAAAGTTTAAATTTGACCCACATCAGAAGCTCCCTTTGCTCTTCTAATAGCAAAGGCCCCTAAGTCTGAGTCCTTGGTTAGAGCAAACACTTGTTCATGCCCTTAGGACAATTCTTTTGAAGATATTTACCATTTTTGCAAGAAGGGTTTCAATCCATAGCTCCCAGTGCTTCATGTTATTAAAGTTGTTTATCATGGTGGGTTGTTTTGATTCTTCCACCTAATAGGTTTTTCTCAGCTCGAAGAGGATTCGTGTGCTCATAATTCAGTCATTTGACTTCCCTTTAACTTTTCTTGGGCATGGTTTCTACATTCATCATATGTTGTGTTAATTGGTTCCCTTATAAATTTCCATTCCTTATTAGCTTTTAACCATGCGAATGTGTTTCATGGGCTCGTTATGGTCTTTTTGACTAACGGTTGCTCTTTGATTTTTGCTCAGGTTAGCTTTTTACCGCCACAGTCCACAAAGTCAAAAGGGTTTACTATGCTCCAAGCGGCCACATATCTTACATGTGTCCTTAGTTGTAGAGATTTAATGCCGTTTTCCTATATATAGCCTCATTTTGACCTTACCTCTCTCACTTTTGATTTTCATTTCTCTCTCAAATTTTTCCTTGCTTCTGCTTTCAAAGATTTACTTTGCTTTCCCCTTTTTTCTTACACTAATCCTTTTTCTTCATCTCAATGGGTCCTACTAGGGTTAAGCTCGTGGCTCACAAGGACTACTCCTTTATAGAGGAATTTGTTGAGAGGAGCGTGACTCTAGGTTAGAGAGAAGTAACACCAAATTTGAGGCTTGATTGGAAGTTTTTGTTGTATAATCTCATCACTTTTTTATCATTCATTCCCTCCCAACTAAGCAAAGAGTTATCCATAAGAACCCTGACCTTGCCATCCTGATTAGAAAGAATCATCACATATGGTTTTATGAACACATGCTCCGAGTGATTTTTCTTCCTCATTCCCCTTTCTTTGATAGAGTTTTCTCTTACTTCAGTGTCAATCCCCTTGTCCTGACTCTTAATGCCATCTTTGATATCCATTTCTTTGAAGTGCCTTGTACGTTTTGGGGATTCTTGATCATTCTCCTCAACTTATTTAAGTTCATTGCGTGCACTGGGACTATATGATTTTAATGTTCTCTAAGAATCCCAATTGCAACATCTTTACCGATAAGTCCAATAAGGTTGAAGGTTGGAGGGGGAGGAGGGTTTATTGTGGAGTGCGACTTTGAGAGACCGGGTGGGCGGAAAGGCTATGGCTTCTTTTGAGCTTATTGTTAGATCACCAATCTTAATTACTTCTCTTCTCTTTGTGATGAATAGAATGACCATCTCAAAATATTAGTTCTTTTAAAGAGGTTGTTTTATAGAGAAAAGTAGTTGAAGTGTGTCTTTTAAAAGGATAAGGATGGGTATCTCCTTGTACCATATAGCCTAAAGGTTTTCTCAGGTAATACATTGGCTTTTACCTTTTCACTTTTCTTTATTTTTAAACTCTAAATCTTTCATCCTATTTTGCAAAGAAGCTTATGGTGCCCTATGAAGGTATGCTTCTTTAACTTAGGTATATCCTAAAGGATATTCAGGCTCTTGCAAAGGTGAAAGGTAGGTATCCCAAGAATGCTCATCCTTTTATTTGTTGTTCTAAGACTCATTAACTTTGATAGCATACGAATGAAGAGGTCGGAATGTGTGTTGCAAAGTTGCACCTTATTCAAGCGCATCAACATCATTTGGCTCGCTTTTTTCTTAAAGGACTCGGCATCCGTACGCCTTTACCTCCTTGCTCTAGTCTGGTTGGTAGGGAGGCTACTATTGCTACTGCTATTGTCACTATTAGGAGTTTTAGAGCCACTCCTACTAAGAGCCCCTTAGCTCATCAAGGGAGATAAT
This sequence comes from Codiaeum variegatum, assembly GCA_948294925.1. Taxonomy (NCBI): domain Eukaryota; kingdom Viridiplantae; phylum Streptophyta; class Magnoliopsida; order Malpighiales; family Euphorbiaceae; genus Codiaeum; species Codiaeum variegatum. The sequence continues at coordinate 19,064 of CAOJBK013509362.1, forward strand.
AACTAATAAGGTGGCATATCTTCTTAAGAGGAAAAGGTTAATAAGGGGTCTTAGGCTTACCACTGGGGTTCGGCCAAAAAAGTTTGGATTTAAGAGGGAGCAATGCTTCGAGTGTAAGTTTACTTCTTGTGATTTTGAAAATAGTGTCATAAAGATGGAGATCTTCAAACCATAGACTATGTTATTTTTAACAAGATTGAGGAGATTATCTAAGATTTGAGGGACTTCAATGGGCTAATTAAAAATTCTTCCTAAAGACCTTCACTTTTCCAAGAGATCCCCAAATGGTAAAGTATTTTTCTTTTTTCAACACCCTCAGTAAAGAGGAAGCGAGGGTGAAGCTATTAGTAGTCCAAGCTGATCCTATCTCTGTTGTGCCTTTTGTGAGCCAATGGATCCAAAGCTGAAAAAACTATAGCATTGGGACTTCCACTGGTAAGGGTTTTTCCTCTTCTTATACCTCAACTTCTTCTTCTTTCTCTTATCCTTCTGCTTTTTCTTAGTTCTATGGGAGGATGGCTAGGGCTTGGTAGGCCAGAAAGTCATCTGCTGAGATTGTTGTCCTTTATAGATCCATTCCTCTTCACGTTGTTTACTCTGAGGGAAGGAGGCTGGGTAGGTTTTAAGTGAAGCACTTCACTAGGAGACCCTCACGAAGTATTAGAAATGGTAAGTTCAATTCTTTGTGCTTCTTTTTATTTTGTTGTTTTTTAATGTTTTATTTTTCTAAATGTTTGCTCTTATCCTTTACATAGCTACAAAGAAGAACACCTAGGTCAAAGATGCAAGCCTTTACCCGATGTCATGGTTCTGAGCTTGTTGACATTTTCCCTAAACATTGGAACTTTTGCTTAGGTTGTTAGCCTTTCTCCTCTTATCCTTTTCTTTGTCTTTTAAATTTTTAATTTATTTGTTTATTATTTCTCAAGTTGTTGAAGAGGTTCATTCTAGTAAGGAAGCCTCTTTGCTTCCTTAGTCTACTGCTTAATCTCTCGAAGGGGACACTTTTTTTGGAGCTTCTATAGAAGTTGGTGAGGCTTATTTTAAGCTTTTAGAAGTTCTTACTAAGGTAATTGAACTTTAATTTTCTATTCTTTTCCTTTGACTTTGGAATACACTTTCTTACTTTTATACTTTTTCATGTTTTTCTAGGTTGAAGGTGAAGCCTCTAGCCATAGTGCTGAAAAAGAGGCATCTTCATATCCTGATCCTAGGCAAAAGAGAGCTATGAAGGATGTTTTATTTCCTTCTACCCCTTATCATAATTTGGTGGAGGATCTTGGTCTTGAAGCTGAGGATAGATCCAAGTAAAAGGACAATTGTCTATTGTGTGCCCTGACCTCTACGCGATGGATTTGGTGCCCTTATCTAGTGCTATCAGGCAAAGGAGGTGATGGACCTCTTAGTGGAGAGGAACAGAGTTGGTAGAGATTTTATGCCTTTAACTCACCCTAAGGGAGAGGGTACTTCAAAATCATTAGAGGAGGCTGCTATCAATTTAGACAGGGATGGGACTACAAGGCAATTTAATAAGTAGCCTCGGCACTTAATGAAGAGGATCCATGCTCCTATTTTTTGCCTCCCTCAACATCCAGGCTCTATCCCTCTACAATAAACTTCTCATGTTTGGGGGAAAAAGCTACTTATTTTTTTTCACGATATAGTAAATATTTAGGTGTTGTACATTCCAGGTGTGAGGTACGTCATTGATGTAGCATGTTAACATGAAAGATCATCATAAGAACAAACTTTAGAGAATAAATTTCAAGATTAGAAACTCAAAGAATCTTAAAAAGATAATTTAGAAATTTGTTAGGGTTTATATTAATGAATAATTGAAAAAGATATTTCTATTGTGCTCTAAAGCAACCTATTTATAGGGCTTACATAATCAAAATCTAGAACTAATAAGAAATTACAATCATAAAAAAATTAACAAATAATCCTATACCTATAAGTGTAAGGTATTATAATTTAAAAAAAAAAAAGAAAGAAAAAAGAAAAATAATAAAGAATCCTTATCCAACAAATTTAAGGAAAAAAATGCCCTCATCATTCACCTCCACTTGTGAAGAATTCGACCTCGATTCACTTCATGATACTCAATCTTAATTTCAGGAAGATAAAGATAAATATTAATCACATTAAAAGTTTTAGAAATACTCATAGAGTTAGGCAAATTCACCATATAAGCTTTATCATCGATCTTCCTTGTAATCTTGAACACTCCATGCTTCCTTTGCTTGAGTTTATTACTTTGACCAGTTGGAATTCTTTCTTTTCTCAAGAACATCATGACTTCATCACCCATTTGAACACCTTAGCCTGTCTATGTTTGTCGGCCGCTAACCTGAACTTTTCATTAGACTTGACTTTCTTATGAATAAATTATACTTGTTGAGCTAAGTCTTCAACCGATGAGTGAATACCATTAACCTTATGAGGTTTCACAAAATCGAGAGCATGGTCAGGTACTTTAGTATAAACGATAGAAAAAGGTGACCTACCAATCGAAGTATGCACGACACTATTATATAAAATATCAGCTTGTGTAATTGTAAAGTTCCATTCCTTCGGTCTCTTGCCACAAATACTTTGAATTAAGTTTCCCACGCTTTAATACCACCTCAATTTGTCTATCTATTTTTGGATGAGCCATGTTACTAATATTCAAAGAAGAATCAAACAACTTTCACAAAATAATCCAAAAGTGACTCAAAAATCGAGTATCCCTATTAAAAGTTATCGTCTTTCGTACCCTATGTAATCTAATAATCTCTCTAAAGAATAATTTAGCCACCAATGATGCATGATAATTGGAAAATTACACATTATTTTCCCCTATATTATTGGGAAATTTTGCTCTTTAAATTGAATTTGATGTCTTCATTCCAGTGTTTTTAGCCACTTTTAGGTAATCAAATGAATTCTAGAGCTTGGAGGAACTATTTCAAATTTTGGGCTTGAAAGGTAAGGAAAATGCGCCAAAATGGAGAAAAAAAACCAAGTCTCAGGGTTGCCTCACGGTCTACCTCACGGCCTGTGAGACAGCCTGTGAGAAATCTTTGAAGAATAAAGGACCAAGGCCTGTCACAATCGGTGTCACGGGCCATGACAGAGAAACTGCAGCTCGTGAGAGTCAAAAAAATAGGGGGATGAGAGACAAAAGATTCTCACAGGATGTGACAAGAATCGTGAGAGCTCATTTTTTCTCATCCAAAGTACAGTGGCTTGTCACAGGCAGTGGCACAGGCCGTGAGAGCCAACCGTGACAAACCCTCTAACACCTATAAAAATCTTAAAATTGTAGAAATTAAGGGAATTTTGGCCAAATTTTCACTTTGAATGTTTTAAGGGTTTCCAAGACCCTAAAAGGTGCCAAGAACAAAGGAAAAGGATATCAAGCAAGGTCTTTAAAGGTGTATTTTCAATCATCATCCCATATTAGAGAAAGAATAGCAAGAATTTGGTGGAAATTTCATTTGGTCTTCATAGGTTCTTTAAATTTCTATACTTTCTTTTACTTTTCTTGTTCTTTCTCTTTAATCATGAACTAAACTCACTTATCTACCTAGATTAGACAAGCATTACTCTATCGTATGGATTGATTAATACTTTTCTTAATGAATGTTTAGATCTCTCAACATGTTTGGCTTTTAATTTATACTCTTTGCAAATCAATGTCAATAGCATGCTTGTTCTTGGTTTTTATTGTTCTTACTTTACTAGAAATAGAAAGTTTGGATCTAGAACACTCAAAAGCTTATGGGTTGTGTTTGCTAGAAATAGATGCACAAACACCTAGGGTTTATGGTTTTCACTAATTCTTCATGCTTTTTTAATTGAATAGGATTGAGAAGAGATTTCTTTCTTATTACTTAGAAATTAGGGGTTTAATCTCTTGAGAAAGGGTTAAACCTAATTCTTGGTAAAAACCCCACTTGATGATTGATTGAAGTATTCATTGAGAGGTTAGTTAATTGATCGCACTCAGTTGCAACACCCACAAATGCACAAGGTCATATCAAGTAGTGAAACCAGCAAGTCCCGGTATTATTCTCCCAAGGGATTCATTGATTTGTTCGATCAAGCACTAACTCACTCTCCTAATCTATTGTCTAGCTCACAATAATTGTTGGATTTATGAACTAATCTTCAACTACTACAAACTTTAAAAACTAAACTTGCACTTAACAAAATTCTAAAGAAATTGAAAATCAAATATGGAAATTAACGATGTATTAAAGCATTTACCTAGATTTAAACTCGTATTAACTCAAATTGTACATTTAACCAACACTCCAATGAATATGTCAATTAATCATAAAGTGGGATTTTTTTTCACAAAACTAGGTTCAACTCTTTTTCAAGTAATTAAAGCTCTAATTTCTAACTAATAGGAAGGGAATCTCTTCTTAATCCTATTCAATTAGAAAAAGAA
>CAOJBK013509619.1:0-10114 GCA_948294925.1 Codiaeum variegatum
GTGAGAAAGACTATTATTATTATGGGAAGAAAGGTATATCAAATTTATGTGCAAGGAATTGAAAGATGATATGAAAAGATTAAATAATTTTGATGGAATTAGAAGGGAAGATAATAGGGAGGTAACAATTTGTATAGGTGACTCCGATTTTAAATATGAACCACTCATGATTATGGAGAATGATGAAGGGGGAGTCAAAGTGAATGGTTTTAGATAATGTGTGTTCCTACCTTATTTGTGCGAGTCATGAGTGTTTCATGAGTTATGAGCCTTATGAAAACAAGTTAATCATCTTACCTAATAAGGTTGATTTAAAGATTGAGGGTATATAAAAAGTTAAGGTGAGAATTCAAGATGAGATAGTGAGAGGATTAAGTAATGTGAGACACATCAAATTTATAGAGGAACCTAATCTTTTTAGGTAGGTTGGAGAAGAATGGTTATAGTTTTAAAGGTAGTAATGCTACAGAGAAGATAACTAGGGGAACTCAGTGATTATGATAGGTGAATGGAATGAAAAGAACGTGTATGTGTTAAGGGGGAGCACACTAATAGAGAATGGAAAAATTATTAGGCATCATGATGAGTAGAAGAAAAAAGATGAAGTGAAAATTAAACCACCTTTTAAAGTGACTTTTTCTTATGTAGTTCGAGCAATAGAGAAATACGACTTTAAGAAGAAAGGTATAGCTCATGAATGTTTGATGATTGAAAATTGAAAATTTTGAAGATACTATGATTAAAATTTTCTGATGTAAGGTGGAGACTAATGGAATTGTTGATACAAAATTTTGAGTCAAAGTGAAGATTGTTAGGACTGTCATTAAAAATCCTAATATGATTTGGTAAATATATATATATTTTTTTCTATTTGTGTATGAGAAATATTTCTTAATTATTTAGGAAAATATTTTCTTTGTGAGTAGAATTATTATTATTTTTTTACTACTAACACGAGGTGTCCTGAGTGGGCCCAACTATGAAAGGCAACTTTAAGCCCATACCACACCTAGACTAATCCCCGTTTGTGCAGGGTAGTGTGGGGTAGAATTATTATTTTAATATTATTTCTATTAAATTCTTATTAAATATGGATGTAATAAATAAATTATAAATTTGAGTATTACAGAAGGTTTGTTTATGTTGACTTGAGAGAATTATTATGAGATTGATGGTAGTTTTCAACACCAATTTTATAATCTTTTAAAAATAGTGAAAAGTGGTGGATTCAACCACCATTAAAATTTCTATTCTTTTTTTTTAATTCACATTAAAATTTTCAACATAAACAATGCCCTTATTATAAAATTTGTAAGATCTTGGATAACAATATAATTTGGGATATTTTTATCATTAAACCCCTTTGAGCTACTACAGTTTTGGATAAATGCATAGGTAAATGAATCTTTATTTCATTTTTTTCTACCCTTAATAATTTTTTTCCGTTAGTTATGCTCTTGTTTCCTACATTTTCTAAGGTTTAGAGAATTTCAATGGTGTTCTTTAAAATGAAGAGCATATTTTGAATAATAAAAAGCATCTTAAGAAATTTTTGAATAAAAAGAACAAATAAAGTTAGTTAAGTTCAATGGTTCTCTTTAAAATATGAATTTTTCAATAAAATTAACTAATAGAAAATAAGGTTATTAATATATATGAAAAGTAAAAAACATATTATTTTTAGTTACATTTTGTAGAGGGAGTGAATTTTGACTCTTTACATATAGAGAGTCAAACTCACTCTTTAATTTTATAATTTAGAGTTAAATAGTGAATCTTTATATTGGAAAGAATGATAAAATCCTTCCACATAAACCCTAACCCTAACCCTAAAGTCACCATCCACAATCAATGGCCCTACCCCTTCGTTCCCCCTCCATTTTGTTGTATCTTATTCATCTCAAATCTCCTTTCCAACTGGGATTCTCAAGCAATTTTTCATCTACTCTTTAAAAGATGGGACATTGATGATGTGTTAATTCCCATCAAAAGCTTTAGGAGTGCTAAAAAAATATGCCTTTGTTAGGTTACATAATATTTGGGACTATGAACACATCCTTATATTTGTTAACATTGTTTACAGTAGACCCTTAATTACTCTTAAATGCCAGGATCATCCTTACCTCCTCCTAAACCTATCTTGGACATCAAGCAAAGGAATAGTAGGTCTTGTGCACAAGTTATCTAGCAGTTTCAAAGCAGACTGATGGTTCCATCAATGGTCACTATTTAGGAGACTGTGTTGATGAGAATTGTCTTAAGAAATCCCTTGTCACTTTCCTTCATGATCATTTATTAGTTTTCATTTTCCAAAAGAAACTTAAGAACGAGGGACATACCAATATAAAGTTCACAATGATAGGAGGTAATTTGGACTTATTGACCTTTGAAAATTATGAGAAGCATAACAAATACCTTGAATTGATAACACCAAGTTTAGAAAAGTGGTTCTCAAATGTGCAGCCTTATGATCATCATTTTGTCCCTTTGAAAAGGTTTGTCTGGTTGACGTTCTATGGAATACCCTTGCACTTGTGGGCTAAAGATTTCTTTACTTAATTTTGCAATTTCTTTAGTGATTTTGTAATGTTTGATTCGACCACTACCAACCAGGTTTGTTTCAATGCCACTCGTATCATGGTAAGTACCTCATGCTTGAATCATATTTCTAAAACTGTGAAGATTGATTTTAAAAACTCTCAATTTTCTATTTTATCATATGAATAATTTTATAGAGTTATTTCTATTGAATTTGATGACTATGATGATAACTTTTGTTTTGAAAGTGTCAATGATTTTTCTAAGTCATTTTCTATTACCATGGAGCCCTACACTCTTAAAAACTTGATTTTTGAGTTTAGACATCCCCCAGAAATGGTTCCCTGATATAACTATAAGTCTAACCAGCCTACTGCTACCAGTCTAGTGTGCATTGCCCAATACACTCCCGTTACTGCTGATATAGTTTTGTGGCAGAAAAATGAATTCTTACATGCCAACATTCTCATTGAGCAACTTATTCTTGTCATTGATAGCCCTTAAACTTCTTTCATCAGACTTAGTGAGGAGCTGTTAGTCAATGTTGTTAAAGCTACACTTGCCTTTTAGTGCCCATCCTTGAACCGTGCAATTTGAATGCTTCTTATGACTTTCTGGTCATTTAAACTCTATTGCTACAAACTCAAATACTCCTTCAACCACTACTGTTATTGTTATTTGGAAGAAAGAGAGCGCATATAATGTAGCTTTGGATGGTATTTTACAGCCCTTACTTGATAAAAAAAACACATCATTAATCAGTCGAAGAGCAAAGGTAAGCTTAGAGGCAAAGTGATTAATTTTAATTTCTCTGTTCCTAATCCTTCTAATAGTGATATTATCTGTGGGAATGTTCGTATTGATAATACTATATATAGTAAGTTTATGAGCCAACAGAGACTCTTTCCATGAATAAGAAATTAGGTTTTCATTTTAATGAAAATGATGATGAAGTTACTAAGGTCATTTCTAATCTCTTATCTCGAGATGCAACTGTTTGGTAGGTAACCCTTTCCTAAGCTCTTACTTTATTATTCCCTCTGTTGATGGTTTCTGTAATTTTTTAAAACTCTAGTGGTCTGGGTAATGCTTATAAGCATCGGCATATCGATAATCCATTTTATAAGTATAATCATGATATTTTTGCTATCTTGGAGATGAAATGTTACAGTGTTAATTTTCCCATCATTCGCAGCATTTGAGGCATGAGAGACTTTAGTTGGATTTTCAACCCTTCTGATAATAGGTCAGGTGATATCCTTCAATCTTGGAATAAGTTTATTTTTTTCTATAAATTCTCATTGCACAAGAATTCTTAGATTTTATGTGGGTTTTTTTTATTGGAGGTATTGTTTAATGTATTATTGTGGCAATCTATGCTCCTTGTGACACTCAATCTTAACAGTCTCTTTAGGATGATCTTTTGTCCTTTTTGGGCTCGCTTTTGGATGTACCAACACTTCTAAATAGGGATTTCAACCAAATTCTCTATTCTAATGATCATCATCCCAATAACTCTTTATCAGCTGGTTCTAGAAAATTTGCTAAGTTTGTGAATGGTGGCTCTCTAATTGATCTTCCCCTTAATGGAAGTAAGTTTGCTTGGTAGAGCAAGATTAGCATGAGTATAATTGATTAGGCTTTTATTAATGCCTCTTGGATTTCAATTTTTCCTCATTGTCGACTACTCTCCTTATCCATGATGTATAAGCATGAAATTTTCACTATGATTAATGATTTTAGTGCTATAGTGACTTTACCTATAAACATCAAAAGCTCTTATATTACATTAGTTCCCAAAAGCACCTATGCCACTTATGTTGAAGACTACAAGCTCGTCTCTTTTGTTCATGGGATTTATAAAATTATCGCTAAGCTTCTTGCTAATAGGCTAAAGAGTGTTATCAGAGATATTATTAGCAATAGTCAATCAACATTACTGCAGGCATCAAAATCTTGGACAACTTTCTTATTACTAATGAAATTATTGATTGTTACAAGGACAACTTTCTTTATGCTCTTTTCAAGGTTGATTTCGAAATAGCCTTTGACTCAATGAAATGAAGTTACCTATTCTCATTTCTATAACATATAGGATTTGGGAGTAAGTGGTGCAATTAGATTTTGGAATACCTTGACAAGTCTAGAGCCTCTATTTTAATTAATAGTGTGCCATATAAGGAGTTCCAATTCCTTAACGGTGTTAAATAGGATTGTCCTCTATCTCCCTTTCTTTTTATTATTACTCTTTAGCCTCTCTCGACATTGATTTCCAAAATGGTATATCTTAATCCATTTACAAGATACAAGCTCCCATATTCAAATGTTACTGTGTAACACATATAATTTTCTGATGACATGATAATCTTCTCCAATCCTATACTTTTAGAGTGGAATAAGCTTTCATGCATGCATCATTATTCTCCATTTCCTCTACCTTGAAAATCAACTTCCACAAGCGTTCTTTGATTAGTATCAAAGTGGGAAGCAATATAGAATAACATTTTTTTTGTAAGATCACGTCTTTTCTTTTTAATATTTGGGCCTACCTTTAGGAGTGTCCCCAAATCATATCTTTACTTGGGGTGCTTCCTAAGGTTAAATTAAAGCTCTCCTTTTAGAAAGGGAAAATTTTATCATAGGCTGGTCAACTTTGCCTTATAAAATCATGTATTGCTTCATTGCCTATTTATTTTTATATCCTATTTTAGGATCTTAAAGTCAGTTGCTACTGCTATTAATAAGCATATTAGCTGGTTGTTTTGATCGGGTGGCTCAGTAAGTAGCAGACTTCATCGTGCTAGTTGACCCATGCTTACTCTTCCTAAAAGCATAGGCAGACTTGGTATCATTGATATTGAGGTTCATAATTAGGCTCTTCTCTTTAAATGGCTTTAGAGGTTACAAAGCAAAGAGGGTCCTCTCTAGACTAAACTCATTACCTATATGGCAGACCTAGGGAGGACTTTATATCACCTAATCCCATTAATAAATATTCAGCTTTATGGATAAGAATTACCTCAAATTTGACTTCTCTTGGTACTTTCAAAGATGTTGTTCTTAAAAGCTAATAATTTAAGGTTGGTGATGGCTAAACCATCTTGTTTTGGTAAGATACTTGGTATGGTTGAGGCTCTGAGAGTAAGAACAGGCATCTAGAAGGGGGTTGAATTAGACTTTTTAGCTCTTTTCAATTAGGTAATAGATATAGTCAACTCCTGCTAGGTGACTGAGCTTATCTGCTTGCTAATATATTTAGAAGGTAACTTTGGTTACCACAAGTATAGGACTTTCTAATAAGGACTGAAGTAAACTACACAAGTATCTCACTATGCTGATTAGTAGCCTAAAGATACTTATACCAGTGAGCTAGTGCTCACTATTGTTTCCTTGAAGAAGAGTGATTAGGAGCCTAATAAAATAGTCAACTTGTGAAAGCTTTACTAATTGATGAGATTATAAGAGTTTGATATATAAGATAAGAAATTTCTTGAAAAACATAGCAAATATGTCTATATCAAATTTTATTCAAAAAGTTAGGTGTCTAATGCAATGCAAGCAAATGAAAAGAAGCAACATATATATTATACGAGTTCAGCACATAAGGCCTAGATCCAGTCCCCAAAACACACGTTTGAGAGTTTCACTATGCGAGCTTTATTCAATTGGATTGAGCAAAGCCTTACACAGTCCTAAACAGACTTAGGGGCCTAACCTTGAAGAAATATTCCCTTTCTTTAACTCCTCAGAATTTTTCTATGGTATCTGAAATCCTCTCATCCATTCCTATGAATAGATGAACCTCTCATAGACTTTCAATTGGGTGGCTATGACACCCTAATACAACCACATGCTCTATTAGGTGCCAGGATGCCTTTATAGTTAAGAGAAGTACAAAGTTTGAAAAATAGAAAAATAAAGTTTTTATTACAACAATTCCTTAATTGATCAATACTATAAATGCACAAGGAATTCTTGTTTGAAAGAAAGAATTTATGATATAAAATCTCAAGTTCAAATGATTGAAAATAAATGCTTACTTGAGAAATAACTTTAATACACAATAAATTCTTTCAAACTTGTTAATGAGATAAGAAAAATGGAATTCAAGATGAATGATAGGAAAAACTATTTTGATCTTGAAAAATCTGGAAAAAAATGTAAGTTCACTCTAATCTCATCAATGGAATCAACCAACCTCTTAAATGTGAATTTTGACTGATATTTATAAAGGATGTTGAAAAATATAGATGTTAGAGAGAAGAAGATAAAATCAATTTAAAAACAATCTCCTAATAGCTCTCCAACAATTTAATTCCTCCCTCTCTGACACTCCCCCAAATACTGAAACCCTAGCAAACTAATCATTTTGCTTAGACTAAAGCTCTCAAGAAAGGACCCATGGCACTTTTGTAAGGAAAGCAAATTAAATTTTCTCAAGGAAGAGAAAACAAATTATGGGTCAATTTCAAAAAGGGAGAATTTAATATTGTACGCTGCCAAGGCTATAGAAAGGTTTACTAGCATGGTTTCACAACTTGTTCTATATGGGTTAGTCCCAGCTTATGAGGTTTTGATTTCATGATTTAAGGAAGAACATTCAAAACCACCGTTGAGCCTCCTTCTAAAATCTTCTTCTTCTTCAGCGAGCTCCATATTCAGAACCACCACCACCTTCTTTAACTCCATTCCAAACCCTAAAACTACCCCCATCCCCTTCACATCAAATCTCCAAACTAAAATCTCACGTTTTTTGACCTTCTATCTTGATTCATATTCACCAATAAGTTCTGGCAAGTTCAAGGTAGTAATAATGGCTAACTTTTGATGAGCATAAGAACATGTGAAGTGACTTTTGTTAATGCTTTGATGAGTGTGTTGAATGATAAATCTAGGCATTTGGAGTTTTTTTATCAAATTATTTGATGAATCAGCTCATAGGCATAGGGAACATTGTGATGAATGAGTTGTGTTATGATAAAGCATTAGAAGTGTTTGGAGTTATTGTAGTGAATTACTAATTTTAAAAGATGTCCAATGTGTTTAGAGTTTTAGTGTTTTGTTACTACTACTTGGAACATTACAATAGAATAGGCTTTAAAATTAATAAGATTTGAAACATAAGACGTTTAATTAGAGGCATTTTTTTAGAAATTGTGTTTTAGACAACTGAGATTCAAATCAAATAAAAATCACGCAATCAAACCCTATTTCATCTATATAATGTGAAATTATCTTGGTAATTGACTCTACATTGATTCTTGAATAATAGTAATATCTTTTTAGATTTTTGTAATGATTATCTCTTATTTGAGCATTTATCCATATGTAGCTTTGGTTTCTATTTATTTATTGGAAATTTAGAATCCTTAACTTTCTTTGCACCAGAAGAGTATTAACCATGGAGTTGCTAGGCTAGTGGCTATTCAATTGCAATTATAAAGTAACTTATAACTAAATTAAATCGATTACTATTTTCCTGAATAGAATTTTTGGATAAAGAGTGTTCAATGGTACTTCTCTTCATTAAAACTACTTAGTAATTAGCCTAGTTGTATCTACCATGGTCTCTATACTTGAGTATTATCTTTTGCAAGTGACATTAGGATTCTAACATGTATAAAAATTGTTGTTAATATTAAAGATATTTATGAGGTATTTTATGAATCAGAATCATTTTTTTTTCAATATATCTTCATTTCATTATGAGTATTATGATTCAAAAGTTTTTATATTTTAGTATAAGTACTTGAAAATGTTGTTTGGCTCAAAGTACTTTAGCTTTGAGTTTGTATTCTTACAAAAGTCAGGTAGAGGAGTTTTAGGGTAAAAATTGAAGCCATTAGTGAAGTAAGGCTTAAGAACTTGATGGGTCTAATTGGACACTTGTGTAGAAGGTGCTCGTAGGTATGTCTTATTTCCCATTTACCAATGGTGTGTATTAGGTTTTCAACTTTGTTAAATGGTACTTTTCATGTTATCTTTATTATGTTTTTACCATAGATAAATCAAATCAAGATTTAGTATAAATAATCTAACTTATTAGTAATTTTTTTTTTTTCAATAGGAAGCTCAAAGAGGAAGAGAGGAAGGTGAAAGGAGAAAAGGAATAGGGTATCAAGAGATATGTTATTATCTCAAAACATTTTACAGTCAAAGCAAATGGAATCAGATTTGGGGGGATAATTAATGATTCCAATCTTGTTCTGAAATAATAATCATATCATGTAAGTAATTTTTCTTGCAAGTTTTAAAACTAAGGATTTTTCAAGTTAATAATTTCCATGTTATATGCTTAAGAGTTTTTTTAAAATACAATGTTATTGTAACTAGAAGCTAAGATCAATTTCATTCTACAAATGCAACCCTTGGATCAGCTGTCATTATTAAATTTGTTAGCCTTGGATTATTAACTTTTAAGTGTCCATTATTGTTTTTTTTGTTCATTTTTTTAGTTGCAACATTGGATCAGAAGTGGCTTGAAAGATTTTTCAATTTCACGTGCATTAATGGACTAGGGCATTATAGTTCCTATGACAATAAGTAGACCATATATTTCTTTTCTCATGCAATTCAAAATCATAATTTTTTCAAAGTTTCATACCCATCATAATAAGATTGTGACCTAAAAAAAGAGTGTAAATCTTTGATTCATGAAAGAAACGGATATTTTTTTCTGTCTCTCCCATCTTAACTATGATTTTCTACATAATTACACCATTTCTTTTTTCTTAATTATATATAAAGCTATTGAAATTCAAGGTTCATGTGACAACTGCATAAATGTTTCAATTTCAATTTTTTTTTCAATGATATATTGTTTAAAGCTATGTCGAAACTTTACAACATAAACTATTGATTCTATCCTTATATCCTGTGAATAGAAAAATGTTAAGCTATTGTAGGGGAGATGCTTGAAGTTCATCAAAGGATCTCAAAAATACATGTAAGTTAACATATTTTGTTTCAAAGTAATAAATCTTTCATGTGCATTTTATATATTTCACTTATCAAATTTCATTTTAGAGGTATGATGGAGATGTTGCTTTTGCAAGTGCTCTTGAAGCTTTTGGTGCAGGACATAGTGATTCTATTATGTTTTGTTTAGAGGTATCTCTTTTATTTTTAATTTCTTAATTTTGGTGATTCATTTAGGAATTTCGATTATTCAAGTTATAAAATCAAAAGAATAATTAATTAAATAGCTCAATATGTTAGCGCTGATAATTAGAGAACTTTGATTCTTTTACTCGAGCCTTGTTATGAACAAATTTACCCTTGCTTTGATAGAAAGCAGGAAGTTCACAAGCATATCAACTGATTTTATTTCCTAATAATAATCTTGCAGTTAGCAGGTGTCCTATTAATGCTTTTACTAAATTGACAACAACAAGACACGCAAAGGCAGTTTAGCTGCTACTAGTTGGCTCTGCCCCTGATTATTGAAATGCCATTTTGATCAATGTAAAGTGTTCTTCTCCTAATCATCCCCAAAATAATACCTTATATTTTGTTGGCCCATTATCTGCATTTCTTATATTTTTCATGTTATATAGTAGTGTATGATCATATGGAC
>CAOJBK013510033.1:0-15184 GCA_948294925.1 Codiaeum variegatum
TTACATTTTATAGAGGTTTCAATGATGTAAGTTATGGGTTTTAGGAGGGTTTTGTTATTTTCTATTTGTTTTATGGTACTAGAAATAAGTTTTGGGTTTTTTAGTCTTAAGCCTACAAGGTCATTTGAAGTAGCGAGGGTAGGAGTGTTTTGTGGGTTGGAATTATATTTGGGTTTAATTTTGAGGTGGGCTCGGGTTGGAGGGCATACCTGGGTGAGAATCTACTTGGATTAGGCCTAGTCTACCTTATTCAATCAGTAGAATCTTCCCTATATTCTGTTTGTTTTTCCCAATTGGACCAACTAGGTCTCTTCTGTTCCTAACTAACTCTCATTTTCTCTAGACTACTGTCCCACTAACGTACCATTGATTGTGATCTTTCCCATTAGTTATGAACCTTCCCTCCTACCACGCCTCACCTTTCTTGACAACCTTAAAATACACCCGCCACATGATTTATTTCACTTTATTTGCAGTGCATAAAACCCATAAGCCGATTAAACTTAGAATTGTTCTACCTTCTCCATAATAGAGCCTTCAACTATGGGCTATACTTCTTTTCATCCTTCAGAGTGCCTCTAGCTTCATCCTTACCTCTATAATCGTATAAAATAAGTGTATGACATATTCTTCCATAATGGAAACATATGTTGGGAAATTTCTTATAAGTGAAATCAACCAATTCATAAGATTCTCCTCTCTTATTATTGAACCCAATAGGTAATGGGTCCTCGACATTCATACTGATCCTCATTCTGAGGATGCTAAATCTAATTCCTTGAGTTAAAACCTCTTCATCGACTTCTGTTAGCTCCTGAAATAGCCCAACTATATGTTTTCCATTCTCCATCATTATTTGGTTAGGAAATAACCCACACATTTGAACCTAGAAGTTAGCCTTCGAAAAATCAATTTTATAAATGGGTGTATCTAGAGGCTAGCATTTCAGTGATAGATGTGCATTGTTGATAGACCAGTGTCATTCCTACATGACATTCTCCTTATCTTCCCTATTTCTAAAGTGAAATGAGAAATAAATACCACTTCTACCTATCACATTAACTTCAAACTGTGTCTTTCATGAAGCTCTGATCGTGCTTGTTACTACATTAAGAGGCATAGCCTTGTTGTTAATCAATGTCCTAGCCAACGCCGATTCATTTTCCCTTGCATCTTCATTCTCCATGCTTATAACTAATGTGGGCTCATCATATTTAAGGTTGGTGGCTTTAACAATTAGTTCCTCTAATTATTGCTATATACTATTAACTAGATTCTCTCTATTAAATGCTCGTTCACACTATATTAGATTTAATAAATGAACTAAGTTATGATAGTTAAGATTGAGTAGTGAGCTGTGGAAGGAAAATCCTTAATTAGAGAGAGACTTTCTCAAAAATCCTCTAGTAACTATCATCTTAATATTAAAAAACCATAGGTTTGAATCAATGAGAAAAACAATACTTAACATAAAATTATAGGGATAAATTAAATATATGTATATATATATATATATATGCATGAAATCGAGGCAGGTTCAGGCGGGTTTAAAAAATACTGACTCCACCCTACCCCCTTTATTTTTTTATATCAGATTAACCCATAACCCGCCCTTTAACATGGTCAACCATTGATTAACCTACCCCTTTCAGGTTGAATAGGGTCAGGTCCCCATGGGTTCGAGTTAAATTTCCATTCTGAGCTACCCAAAGTCGACAGGCTTTCCTGTCATACCTAAGAAACTTAAAAGGAAAAAACATATGTGAAAAAATCCCTTGCTAAAATTTATTGGGTTACAAATAAAATAATTTTTTAAAAAATAAATCATAAACAACAAATTACAAGCATAGACTGATAAATACAAAAAATGGTTATTTTATATCTGAATTTGAAACAAAAATGAGAGAAAATATCATAAGGGGAGGTGCTTCTAATTGCTTTAAAATTATTGGTTGAGGGAAACTTCAAAACTTCACAGAGTAGGCAATGAACCTAGCCATACATAGTCCATAAAATTAACTTTGCATGTCAAGAAAATATGAAGTTTAATATGGATCACACAATAACTAAACACAAAATAGCAGCTCACTAATTACAATAAACTAAAATAAAATTTACACCGAAAAGAGGTGCCAAGAGTGACAAAGCAGACAATTAGGATAAAGGACAACCTTTTATGAACTAAAAAAATAGAAGAGTATGAAGAAAACCATCCAAACCTAATCACAAACCACACAATAGGATACATAAAGATCTTATTAAGACTTTCCTTATTCGTGTTAGCACATAAGCCATGCACATTCCAAAAGAAGAGGTTCATGAAGATGGAGATTAAGAAGAAGAAGCAGATTCCTTTTAATCTAATTTTGATAAATTTTCGCAAATAGCCTCCTTATCATTTTTTTTCAAAGACCCCAATGATTCACCAAATTCAACTTTGCTAAGGTTTTACATTATGCTTATTATGTTTAAAAGAAGTTGATGGAAAGGGACAAGTTGTTTGTTCTGGGTACTGAAAAGGTGATATAAGATAGATGATTATCTTATTTCTATTATGAATCACCTCATTAGAGATAGAGAGATCATAAATGGAGGAAGATGGTAGTACAGGGATAAATAATTTTGATTAGTGGTGACACGTCTTTTTGTGTATAAAAATTTCCTTGATTTTCTTCCATTTTTTCAATTTTGCACCAGATTTAGAATTTATTGGAATTGGATATGGGTTAATAAAAAATCAAATTCTTGCTTTGAGAGTGGGACATAGATGGATCATGTAAGGTTAGGCTAGAGATAGGCTTGGAAAGAGGGATATTAGCAGGCTTGGAGGGTTCATAAATAAAAGGATCATGAAAGGTAGATGGGTACGATTTTTGGGATACATTAAGAAGATTTATAAAAAGGAAACAACGTATGCATTAAGAAGGGAAATTACCGAGAAGCAGAAAGGGATTTTGAAGGGAAAGGGTGTGATTGATTAAATACAGTTAGAAAAGAGGGACTGTCAATGACAACTACGTAACTCAATGTCCTCTAGAGTCAACTAAGAGTTTTGAGTAGTAGAGTGAGTCACTAAGGAGAGTAGGAAAGTCAAAGTTTAATAGTAAAGGTGGGTTGTAGTGGTTTGTAGTTGAGATATAAGAGGTTGAGGGAGAATTAGATGTTTGACAATTCAAAGTTGACAGATCTAGTAAAAGTAAGGATTCAAAAACTCTAATTGTGAATGACTTTCCATTGATTTTTATGGTGAGTGTTTCAAAGATCAATGATTAATGGGTTGAGGAAATAAGAAATGTTGTTGTGCTTAGGTAAGATTTGTTTTTTGTATGCTCACTTTTTCTTTATAAATTTACCCCAAATATTTGAGATTGAGAAAAAGAAATCATCATCTTAAATTTTGAGGGGGAGAAATTCAAAATTAAGCCATAAAAGTATGTCATAAGCATTATCAAATGGGTTCCAACATTTAACTTATTTAAATAGCTTCAAAGTACAAGCACTAGCTTTTAAAAAGAACTTCAGCTTTTCTTCATTCACAAAAGAGTGGAGAACAAATTTACAACCAATATTGGTAAGGAGATCATCTAGAAAAGTTTTCGAAGAAAGTATTTTAAGTAGTTCTTCAATGATATGAATGTCAAAAACTTCACAAATTAGGCTATTGTTCAGAGAATTAAGAATTGTTTTTTTGTATGATTAAAAGAGAAAAGGTAAGAGTGAGGTAACAAATTAGAATTTTATGGTTTGGTGGGAGGGATGGAATTTACAAATTGTAAGCCATGAGATGTTGGCGTTTTAATGAAAAAAAATGTAAGGCAGGACATTTGTTGGTTGAATTAAAATCATTTATTATTCGTGTGATGATGTTATTATTATTATTATTATTATTATTAATTTACGAATGTGGGGAGGGATTGTTGTTAGCAAGTTGTGCCAGCAATTTCAGATGGCCAAAGTGATATCCATTGAATATATTAATAACTGCCTGAGTTCTTGAAGATTTTTATATTCTAACAAAATCATATCTATGATCAACATCGCTTTGCAACTTTAAAGGTATGAACACATTAAAGGCTTGACCAACTTTTGAAAAGAGAGGTTTAATGTCAAAAGCTTTGATATTGGAAGTCAAATAATTAATGAAAACTGAAGTGAACTTCTTCCTCCATGTAGGCAAGGTGAAGATTGACGAAGATTGGGTTGGTTGAAAAATTGGGATGCTATAGTGTTGCAGTAAAAAGGGATGTGGATAGGGGAAAGAGAAGGAAGGTACAAAGAAAGGGACATCTACAAAGATTTTATGCAAGTCTATGCTTGCTTCTATTCATGCTAAAATTAAAATTTTAATTTTTGGCTAATTTGGTCTAGTTTCTATATGAAATTAATGATTTAGTTTATAATACAAAATTTTCACTTTTAATTTTTTTCTAGTTTGGTTTAATTTTTGAACAAAACCTATTTGAATGTGCATCACTAACACACAATGCTCATCTCTGAATTTGACTACTCGTTTTGGCCATTGTAGGTATTTTAGAGATTAGCATTATGTGTTATGGGTGACATTCTCATTAAAAGAAAATTATATTGTTTTCTCCTTATACTTGAGTCGAAAAAGCCACTTTTTTTCTTGACCTTTTCGAGTGGTTATTTTGACCCCCTACACTTGTTTTTTTGTTACAATATACTCTCTTAAAGGTACTAAATTGCACGCACATCAAATACATGTGCTACTAACTATA
Source organism: Codiaeum variegatum (assembly GCA_948294925.1). Lineage (NCBI taxonomy): Eukaryota > Viridiplantae > Streptophyta > Magnoliopsida > Malpighiales > Euphorbiaceae > Codiaeum > Codiaeum variegatum. Next base: position 4,740 of record CAOJBK013510033.1, read on the forward strand.
CATTGAGAGTATATATTATAATAAAAATACCAAATATAAAGGGGCAAAACGACTTTTTCTAATAAGATATAAAATAATCACTCAAAAAAATCAGGTAGAAATTTTATATTTTATGCTCATTATAATGGCAATTAACATTCCTATCACATACACATATCTAATATCATTAATCAACATTAATAAAAAAATATAAGATTAAACTATTAAATTTTTATTTGTACTGTATTTATTTTTTTACAGTAATATTATCAATGGTTATAGACATGTAAACATTTATTTATTTATATTAAATTTTAACATGCATTAAAAAATATTAAATTAATATTATCAGTTTCCATTTTTTATTATAATGATATTATCTATATATAACAATTTGGAGAAGATTATTCACTATTAGATTTTATCACATATTATATTATTATATGCATTAGTCTAATGATGCGCGCCCACCGCAACACTCGCAAGTGCACGAGGTCGTATCAAGTAGTAATTAGATGAATCCTAGTATCATTCTCCCAAGGTAATATCCTAAAGCCGAACACTAACTCACTCTCCTTAACTATTATCTAGCAATCGATTAAAGATGATTTTTGAAGCAATTTTTAACTTAAATCTTAAATTTAAACTAAAACTAAGCTACCAAAATTCAGAAATTCACAAACTTTAGAGAGAGACCACAAGGTATCAAAGTGTTTGCGTAGATTTTGACTCACTTTAATTAGTTTTGCGATATTAAACAACAACTCAAAAAATTTTCTTTCAAATATCAAATGGGTATTCCACGTAAATATATAAAGTCCCTTTTCAAGAGACTAAATCCCTAATTTCAAAGTAATGGATAGGAATCTCTTCTCAAACCTATTCAATTAGAAAAAACATTAATAACAAGAATTAGATAAAATCCTAGGAGTTTGTGAATTTATCTCTAGTAAACACAATAATCCTATGTGCTCAAGAGTGTTCAAATTTCAATCTTTCTATCTCTAGCTAAAAAAAAAAGGACAACATAACCATACAAACAAGCATGCCTTTATAAGTAAAGTTCATAAATTTAAATCAAAAGCACAAATTGATAACAAAAATAACTTTTATTGAGCAAAATAGATGTTTAATCTATACAAAATAAATTAAAGATTGTCTAATCTAGGTGAACAAGAAATAACTTAACTCATAAGAAGAAAATAATAAGAAAATAAAGGAAAAACTAAGAAACACATGATGACTCTAGCTTAATCCTCTTAATCTTTCACAATCTTACCTAAACTTAGGATGAAAAGTGATCTCCACCTTGAGTTTTTCTTCTTTGGTCTGCAAAAATTAATGTCTTGGTGTCCCCTAGGGTTTTGTGAAGCTCTTAGGTCCAAAAATCCAAGATACCTCATTTTTGGAACTAAAATGCCTTAAATAGGGCATTTTCTAGGTACCTCACGACCTATTTTCTTGGCTTGTGAGCAGTCAGTGTGAGAAAATGCGCTCAAATCACGCTCTGGGGATCGAAATAGCAATAGCCTTAAGTTGCTGCTCACGAGCAGTTCTCACGGTGGTGAGAATAGGCTATGAGCTAGCAACTTGAGCCATTGGCTCATTCTTTCTGTTGGAAAAAGAGGCATAACCTTAAAGTGAGTTCTCATAGGCAATCTTCATGATCGTGAGGGTAGCCCTGAATTCTACATCGCTCCATTTTAGCTCATTTGCCTCGGTTTCTCACCAAAACTCCATTAGATCGCTACATAGCTTTGAAAATGATTAGAACCTAAAAAGGACTGGAAAACACACTAGAATAAGTAAATTAAATTCAATTTAATATAAAAAGCGGCCAAGAAAATGGGGAAAATGTATGTATAAATGTCAATTATCAACTAATAAAATGCAGATTTTTCTTTTATCTTGTTATATAAGAGTTTTTGTTTTTATATAAGCAATTTTTAGGTTACTCTTTACGTGGTTATTATTATTATCATTATTATTATCTTAATTATAAATATTTTTAATTTATAAATTTTAAATTAAATTTTTATTAAAAAATATTTATATATATATACACAAAAATGTGACTAAAATCATTAAATAAATTAAATTAAAGATATAATTAGATATTAAACTTTATTAATTATTAATAAATGCATGAATTATATTTATATAAACTTATCAAAATATAATTAATATATTTTTTATTAAATGAAGCTTTGGATTATGGAATCAATAGTGCATCATAGTATCCTAGCTAAGCCGGCACTCTGCTTGCATCTATCATCACACGCCAAATCTAAAAATTTATTAATAGAAAAATAAATGAATTCTAATGTAACAAGCCAAAAAAGGCTCAAACAGCCCAATGACAACAACATCAACAAAAATAACAATGATACTGGTCACTAGCACAATGAAAAACTAAAGTATTATAATGTCTTAGAAAAGAGTTCCACCATGTAATTTGGGATGATTGTTTGACTATGGTGAAAATTTCTAGATAGTTGATCATATTGTTGCATATGGTTGATTATGATGAAAAATCTTCTTTGAGTTATGTTTATGAAGGCATGCGTATGACTCTCAAGGCAAAAAAATATATGTTTTTTTAAAGGTCTTGTTGTATAAGTCATATATTGATATCATTGATGAAAGATGGGATAAACACCTTTAAATGAATTTGCACACAACTTCATACTTTTTAAATCATACTTTCATTTATGATAAAGAATTTTTTAAGAAAGTTGGGATGACGAAAGATTTGCTTGATATACTAAAAATAAAAGCCATATGTCCCAAAGGTGACAAAGCAATGAAATAGGTAAAAGGTATCAAGAGCATGACGGAAATTTCAGTCGACAAGATGCTCTTGCCTTTGCTAGAACAATGCAACCATGTAAAAATTAATTAGTGTGACTTAATTTTAATTATTTTTATTCCATTAATTTTTATGTATGAATTATAGTGCTAGTAAATTATTTTTTATTTACTTTATTATTGTTATATGTGTGTAGATAAATGAAGAAGATAATTTGGACATAATGCTCCTACTTTACAAAAGCTAGCAATTTGTTTATCTAGCCAAACATCTTCTTCATCTGGGTGTGAAAGAAAAAGGAGTCTATTTATCGCAGTCACATGATGAAAAGAAATATATTGGAGCATCAAAGATTAAATGGTCTTATTTATGTCAATTATTAATTGTGCTTGAAAAATAGGTACATATCATTTTCCTTAAGCTAATTAATATAGATTTACATATCGTTTATTCTTATTTATGTTATAATTTTTTTGTTAATTTCAAACTTTATTACAAAAAGAGGCCTTATGACCCTGTTGATTATGAGGGCATCAACAAGATTGAATTTTGGATAGTAGAGAAAGAGTCGGCTCCGAAACTTGATTTGGAAGAATTAGAAAAAGCTCTTTATGAAGAGAATGCAACACTAGTGGTTGAAGAATTTAGCAAGCAGCCTTATACTCAAGGTTAGTTCATTTGTAAAATATATTAAAGAGTGTATTTAATTAATGTGATTTGATATAAATGCCAATGCTTATGCTTTATATTTATTTTTATTAATGATTTTATTAGATGATGTGGATGATGAAGATGATTTTGAAGTAAATCTCATGGAGAATGTTGACGTAGAATCATTTGGTAATGTTGGTTTAAGTAATTCATTGGAGAGTAATGCTGATGCAAACCATGCAACCCTCAATTCATCTTGAGGGAAGAAGTGATGATGATGAATCTTAACCATAAGATCATATTATATTTAAGTTTGTATTATACTTTTTTTTTAGATATTATTTTGGACTTGATTATTTAATGTTGGATATTAATATGTTCGTATTGAATTTTATCAATTATGGTTGGATATTAACATTGAACTTTTAGTAATTTTATTAGTCAATTAAAGTATATATACATAGGAGTAAAAATATACAATCTTATTTCAAGTATTAGCTCAACCCCGAACCGATCCCGGTCGAACCTCTGACTCGTGACCCTCTGCCTTTATCGGGTCAAAGGTCGGTCCGGATTTGAAAACTTAGGATAAAACTAAAAATATCAAGACTACTATCAAGATTAAACCTTGATGGTAGCCCTTCAAAACAAAGGAAGAAGACTAATTTTTTTAGAGAGAATAAGGAGGCTTGTTTATTTTTTTTATATCATATAATGATAAAAAATAATGGTCAAAATATTACATATAAGACAACAAATGGTTAAACAATAAATTATTTTAGGACTAATAGAGTATTATAATTTAATTTATATTTTGAGGTTAACATTTAAACATTGAATATTATCTTAAAAAGTATTGTTAACTTTTTAATGGGAGATGTAACTGGCACTCCACCTATGATTAAATGGTAAATTTTTTACATTTATTATTATTTTTTTCATATTTACATATTAGTGGAATGCCAATAACAAAAAGAATAAGTGTTAACATATCCCCTTTTTAATTATGGAAAATCATATTTCTATTAAGTTGCTTATTTAATATTATGGAAAAGTACAAAAAAGTACCATGTGGTTTCATCATTTTTTATTCAGGATATGTGGTTTGTTTTGTGATAATTTAGATCATGTAGTTTGTGCTGTTAGACACTTTAAGGACAAAATCATTAACGCTATTTAAAAAATGATAACATGGCAATCTCGTATACTGCCATGGTATATTTTTTTTGACGTGTCATTTTTATTATTTTTTATTGTTAATGTGGCAAATGGTGGGGCCTATATGATCCACAATTGAATAGTACTTACCATTTTGTCAAGTCAAACTTTTGATTTTTTAAAACATAATAAATATATATGTTATAACTCACAATAACGATGAAAAAGAAAAAAAAATAAAAGATAAAATTTTTATTTTAATTTATATTTTTAAATTTTGAATTTTTTTTAAAGATTACAAATTTTAAAAATAAAATATTAAATCATATGAATTTGAATTTATTATTTAATATTTTATAATTTATTATTATTTTCTAAACGTAATATTATTATAATTTTTTTTTCAAAAATTTTTCTCAATCTAATCTATATAATTTAATATTTTATTTTTAAATTTTTTAATTTCTAAAAAAGATCTAAATTTTAAATATATAAATTAAAATAAAAAATTTTATCTTTTATTTTTTTTTTCTATTTCTTCATTATTGTGTATTGTAATACATATATTTATTATGCTTTTAAAGATCAAAAGTTTGGCTTGACAAAGTAATAAATAATTTTCAATTCTTCCACCATCCACTTATTTAAATTTCTAGTAATAAAGAATTGCATGTCAACAAATGAAAATGCCACATATACATCACATCAGCAATAAAAATTACACATGAAAAATGTGTCACGTCAGCAAACAAGAGTGTCACATCATATTTTTTTATCAGCGTTAATAGTTTTGTCCTTAAAGTGTTTAACGGCGCAAATCACATGACCTAAGTTGTCCCAAAACAAATCATATATCCTGAATAAAGAAACAGTGAAATCACAAGATACTTTTTTATACTTTTTTCTTAATATTATTATTAGTTTTTTTTTTCAAAGATAGAAACAGAAAGTTACCAACCAGGATTACAGTAAAGCAAATGGCTAAGCCATTGTAGGGGAGAAGGATCATCTCGATCCACCATAAAGTGGGAAAGGGCTTGCTTAGCCACATAATGGGGAGCCCAATTACATTCCCTCAAAACAAAGGAAAATGAACATGAATGAAAATAAACTAGCAGGTTTCTAATGTCTTGAATGATAGCAGTGACTTCACGGCACAATTCCTGTTTTTTGTTGGGGATATCAACAACTTGTTTACAGTTGCTCTCAAAACAGACATGATGAACATTACAGCTTAACGTGTGGATAACCCCCTGGCGAATAGCTAAAGTTTCTAACAGAACAAGTGAAGATGTGTGCTGTGAAAATTTTCCAGTAGCTACCAAAATAGTTCCCAAATGATTCTTGCCCACGACTCCTACAGCGTCAGCCTTATCTCTTACATTAACAACCCCATCACAATTGTATTTGATAACACCTGGTCTAGAAGGAGTCCAATTTTTTAGCTTACTACGTTGTTGCATCTGTGGAACTTGTTGCTCCTGTGGCGCTTTCAGAAATGGATTCTCCTTCTAGGCAGAACAATAGGTGTTCACAAACTCTGAAAAATCCTCTTCAATTTTCCTTATAGTAGCAATTGGGTCCCAAACGTAGCTTTGAAAAATGTGATCGTTCCTTCCTTTCCAGATTCACCATAGAATAAAACCAACAAAGTTTAAAAGGTCTTCAGGTCCTTAATTGTTTGTGAGTTTATCCATCAGCCAAGATCAAGCCTCCTTCATTATGGTGTCAGTGATTGCTTCAGTCCGCAAGGCAAGCTTCGAACCAAACCATATGATTTTCGCGTGTTCACAATCAAGGAAGATATGTCAATGTGATTCCATATCGCCACAGAAACTACACCGCCCATCAGCTGATGCTATCCTAACTTTGAGGTTCTCCCCTGTAGCAAGCCCATTCCTTAACATTTTCCAAAGAAAAATTGAAATTTTCCTTGGCATATTTAACTTCCAGAGTGATTTTCATATTTCCTTATCCTCTTCGTAATGAGTTGGCAAGTCATGTACATAACAAAGATCATGAGCCATATAATAACCATATTTAACATTGAACATACCTGATTTGGAGAATCTCCATAAGGTTTTATCTTGGACCCTACCAATTGGAATAGGAATCTTAAGTATCTGAATCACATCTTCTTCCCAGAAAGTATTTCGCAATTTCCCTTCATTCCACGATTTAGACTCTAGGTCGATAAAAAAATATAGAAGGGAGGGGCATTGGTTTTCATTAATAATGCAGCGTGGTCTAAAATTTGGAGCTTCCATAATCCAAGGGTCCCTTAATGGGTGAACTTTAAGTCCATCCCCGATGTTCCAGATAAGACCTTGCTCTAAAACCATTCTACCGTGAAGGATACTTTGCCAACCCCACGACAAATTTAATCCTTTCTTAGCATGGAGGAAAAAAGAGTTGGGGAAGTATTTTCCTTTAAAGACATGAGCCATGAGCGAGTTTGGGTAAGACAAAATTTGCCATCCTTATTTGGAAAGTATAGCAAGATTGAAAGATTTAAAATCTTGATATCTAAGGCCACCCTGTAATTTGGAATGACACATGGATTTCCATGATATCTAGTACATCTTTCTTTCATTTTCCTTGGCTCCCTAGCAAAATTGAGTTGTCATTTTACTAAGTTCTTAGCAAAACCCATCAGGAAGCTTGAAACATGCCATCACATAAACTGGCATCGACGCAACAACAACCTTGATAAGCACATCTTTGCCCGTAGGAGATAGCAGTTTTCATTTCCAACCTGCTAACTTCTTTTCAATTTTCTGCCTTAATTCTGCAAAGGTCGTCCTTTTCGATTTAGCAATCACAGAAGGGAAACCCAGGTATTTGTCTTGAGTGCTGCTATTCGGGATATTCAAAATATTGAGTATAGCACTTTTTCTGTCATGTGGTTTGTTTTTGCTAAAAAACATAGTTGATTTCTCCAAATTGATGTATTGCCCACTGTTGATCGCATAATTTTGGGGAATGTTTTGTGTGAAATTTTACCTATTTTTCCTTTATATTTATGTATATTTTTTCCCATAAATTGAATTTAATTATTTTGCTAAGTGTGTTTTAGAGGAATTCAGGAAATATGGAATTATTCAATCAATAAACAAAGTTCATGAATGAATTGAAGAAAGAAAAAAGAAAAATTCTAAAGATTGCTTGTGCATGGGTCCATGCATGGCCGTGCGCATTAAGAAGCTAGGTCGTACCGATCTTGGACTAAACTTAACTTGGAATTCTAAAACTTGACTAACCGCATGGCAGTGTGGATTACAAGATAGGCCATGCGCTAAGCCATGTAAATCTTCAGACTGAAGGAGCCTTATTTTTAATAAAGTGCACGGACCATGCATATTTTCGATCAGGTCATGCGTTTTCTTGGAGAGGCCGTGCATTTGTGCTTTTTGGCGAAAAGATAGGTTTTCCAAACCAAATTCTGAAACATAGTCCAAATCGAATTCATATTGAAGTTTCCAACTCAAAGACAACTTGTTCCTCTATTTAAACAAGTTTATTAAAGGAACGAGGGGATCCACTACCTATTCAACATCAAAACTTCCTTCATCCCTCAATTCATTAATTTCTTTTTAGTTTGTTTTTAGTTTTGAGTTTAGAATTCTTTATTTTCATTATTTTTGTTCAGTTTTTCATTAATTTGGTTATTATTAAAGATTGAAGTTGAATTTTTCCAAGGAGATTGGGTTTTTCTACTTTTTAATTGAGGTTTATTCTTAACTTAATTGCTTTAATTTTGAGTTTTCTTTGTGTTAAGGTATTAAGCATGATTTCTCTTAGAATTATTGTGGTTTTGTTGTGTTCTAAATCAATCATGAACTAAATTCATTTTTGTTTAGAGATTGAAGCATGAAATAGTTTTGATATGATTAATTGTTGTGAGTTTTATTATTAGGTTTAACTTTTGCTTGATTGAATTGATTTAATGATTATAAATTGATTACTTGATCACCAATTAGTTTAATTAAGGTTTAGATGATGGAGCGAGAGTGGAAGTCTAAACCTAGAACTATTCAATTAGGATTCTAAAACTAATTGGGTTCATAAGTTTGAGTCTTAAATCATTTGATTGATGCTTGTTTTCTCTAGATTACAACTATAAATGCATTAGCTAGACTGGGGTTAGCTCTAGTTGAATGATTGCATGAAACATTGGATCGTTAAACCTAAATAATAGAATTCATAATTTAAAATAATAAAGGATAGATTATGGATTATCAATTTCTCTAGACTCGTTCATATCATTACATATTCATATTCATTAATTGCTTGCTTTAATTTTATTATTTTTTTTAGGTTTTCAATTTCAAAATCAAAATCTTCTTTTACTTTTACTTATTCTTAAAAGAAACAAATTGATTAAGCTTAGCCACAATAAGTTGTTCCTTGGGGATATAACCTTAGGTTCTCATCCTATATTACAATAGCATGTATACTTGCGGTCGCTAGTTAATAGTCTATTTTGAGGCAAACAAGTTTTTAGCATCATTGTCGGGGATCTTGATAAAAGATTTTGCTAGGTGTTATTGCTTTGTTTCTTTTTTTTTTACTTTTCAGTTTACTGCTTTTACTTTATTTTATTTTTCATATTTTATGAACCGAATGAGATCTCGTGAACACGAACTTCTTCCTTTTGTTGATAACGTGCACAGGATTGGAGTTGAGAATAGAAGACAAGATGAAGTGGAGGACCCATTAGAGACTCAAGATCCACTCGCTGATAATAAAGAGATTGAGATTGTTGATCCAAGAAACTTAAGAAACAGAGAACTGATTGATCCACCTAGAATCATGGCTGATGAGAGGAGATTGATGAAAGAGTTTGCTAAGACGATAATTAGTACGACTACTTCTTATATTCGATTGGATATGACATCTAGAAATTATGAACTTGAATCCATACATTATAATATGTTGTTGTCTTTCCATGGGATGGCCAATAAGGACCCTCTCAATTTCATAGGGGACTTTTACTCTATTATTCAGACCATTCCTCTTCATGGTCTGACCAAGGATCAATTGTGAATGAGATGCTTTCCTTATACTTTGAAAGATGCTACTAAAACTTGGCTATTGACTTTGCCTCCTATATCTTTGACTAAATGGGAAGAGATATACACTAAATTTATGCAGAAATTTTATTCCCGTCAAAAGACAACTGACTTGATTACAAAGATCGCCACTTTTACTTAGCTAGAAGGAAAACCTTTCCATGAGGCATGTGAACGTTTTAAGATGTTACAAATTCAATGCCCACATCATCACTATCCATTGCAATTATTAAATTAGTTTTTCTATAATGGGCTGACCTATCATATCCAAGGAATTGTTGACAATACAACCGGAGGTTCTATGAGTGAGGTAACCCCCGATGAGGCTTTTAGATTGTTTGAGACGCTTGGAACTAACTCCCAGTAAAAGAGTGTAAGGGGAAGGTGAGCTATTGCACATGAGGTTTCAAATGGCAAAGCCATGGTTCAACAAATTGCTAAATTAACTCGTCAAGTTAAGTACTTGAAAAAGCAAGGGAGCACACCGGTTTATGTTTCTAAGATATGTGAGGTATGTGGACTCTATGGGCATAGTGCTAATGTTTGTCCTTTTGATTTTGATTCTACATCTAATGAGCTTGAGGAAACTCAAGTACTTAATGGATTCCAACCTCGAACTCAAAATAATCCTTTCTCTAATACTTATAATCTTGATTGGAGAAATCACCCTAACTTTGGGTGGAGAAATAATAATGCTCAAGTACCTCAAGTCATACAAAGGAGGCCATACCAAGACGATAATTCTAATAATCAACAACCTATGAGTTTGACTTTAG
>CAOJBK013511946.1:0-12562 GCA_948294925.1 Codiaeum variegatum
TCTTACCGCTTCTCCTTCTCCTTTCATCTCCCCCACTCTTTCTGTTGCTCCCACTAGATTACTCCTCATAGCTGCACCTTCAGTCCGGGGCCTACTAACTTCTGCCCTCGGTTCTTCCCCTCTCCGACCTTCGGGTGTGTGAAAAGTCGGGTTGGATCAATAGCTGGAGTTTCATTATTCTGCCTTCCAGGAGTGTTCTGATTTTGCAAGAGTCGCAAAAGTGGGGTTAATGCTCCCATTACAGCGTTTTGGATCTCCGTTGATAAGTCAAAAGTGGCACTTGTTGAAGCTTGATGGGGTGTGGTCAGAATAGGGCTTGCTTGTGTGTTTCTAAAAAGGTTTGTCCGGGCCTAAAAAGGGGCCCTAGGATCAAGAGTGGTGTTGGTGTGGACGGGTGGTGGAGTCTATTGGTTACCGTTTCCTGGGTGTTGATTGGGTGAATGATCAACATTAGGATTCCTGCCACTCTGAAGGTCATCCATTACTTATGATACATAATGAATTTAGGCTATTCAAGATCAAAAAAAGTATTCAATGAAAGATATTCCCACAGACGGCGCTAATTGATAAGTTCTTGACTTAACAACTTCTGATCTTTGGTCCTAAATCCAGTAGAATGTAGATACATGTACAAGGAATAAACGTGAGCTTAGAGGGTCAGGCGTGTGCCTAGCAATGATCCTCCGACGCTCAAGTCAATAATGGATTTGTATACTTTGGACTCACTGTGAATCCTTTAGAAAGTATATTTGAGTAGTTTAAGGTTTAGTGAACGTACCTTGAAAAATGTGACATCATGTACTATATATAATGGCTCTTGGGGTCACGTGACACGTTGTGAGTGGTCTACGTGGCAGTGCCTACAATGAACATGGCTTGATGTTTATCAAGAGTAGGGACAAGTGTTACTAATGGATCTGTGACACGTGTTCAGGATAAGGGTCGAAGGCTCCCTTCGCGGGTTGTCCTTCGAAGTCCTTTTTATTTCTTTGGCAAGAAGCCGAAGCCTTCTATGCCTAGAGCAGATTAATGAAAGTATTATAGACTTGGTTTTTTACCTTCTAGTACGGGTCTGTATATATTTTTGGGGTTCAGATCCTTTTAGGCCTATTTTGAATAGACCCGTATCAATTAGTTGTTCTTCAATTCTTCAAAGTCCTTCAAATTGCATCATTCACACTCAAAACTCATCATGTCGTGTCGCTGCTGCCATTAGACTGATACACTTTGACTGTTGCCTTCATTCAGTTCAATCTTAAGATGCAAGACAATAGAGAAAGACTAAAGAAGGTGCAAGGGAGAGAGAACGGAAAAATTTTCCAGAAGTTTTTGATTTGTGATTTTTTCAGAAAATTTTATTTTGACATTTTGTCATTTTGTTCTGCTCCTTGTTTTGATTCTTTATATTTGATGCTGTGAATTCCGAAGAAGAAGAAATTATTGTTCTTCTCTTTATTGTTCTTGAAGTCTTATTTTTTTTAGATCTAAAATTATTTTAAGATAATTAGTTCTTATTTAAGAACCAACTTGATTTGAGATGAAATGCAAAATTAGATCTATGAAGTTTTGATTAATTTCTTCTTCATTCAATAATTTTGTTGTATAAGTACTGCTTGATTGAATATGTGAATTTTGGGTTTTTGACTAAAATTCTCTAAGTACTAATGTTCGGAAAAAAAAAAAAAGAAATTTCATTGTGAATGGGGAAAATTAATTTTGAAATTGAAAAAAAAAATTATTGAAATTAACAAGAAAAGAAAATAAATTCATTTCTTGAATTTAATTGAAGAGAGAGAAAAATTATAATTAAAAAGAATGATATGTGATAGAAAATTTAATTGTTAATAAAATGTATTTTAAGCTTTTTATGTCAGTTAACAGTAAATTTTAACGAAAAAATTAAGAGTGTATTTGGCAAAGTATTAAATTTGTCAAAAATATTTTTAGATCAAATTTTTTATATTTTATCAAAAAATACTTTTGAAAAATTATTTTTTCTATAAGCATGTAAATTAATATTTTTTTAAAAAATAAATTTAAAAAACAGTTTTAGAAAAAATTCAATCAATTAAATAAAAAAAATTCATACATATAAACTAATTTTGTAATCTTTCTGCTACTCTTAACTAAAATTTCATGATCAATATAAAGTCAATTACATGCATAATTCATAAACAAAAAATAATTAATTATGATAGAAAGCTTACTCTCATTGTCTATCCAAAGATGGTGATATAGAAATGCAAATGACTTGTAATAGGCTGTCGTTTTGGTGGTGGGGTAGAAATGGTGCTTTGTTCTTTCAGCTTCACCATCTTGGTTCTTCTTATTCTTTGCGGAGTGCTTTCTGAAAACACGAACATTGAGAGTGTGGAGATAAATGAAGCAAGGATCTGCTGGATTTGGTCTGGCAATGTACAGCCAGATGAAGGAAGTACAGTAGTTTGAAGGTGTGTGATAGGCATTAACCATTTCATTCACCAATAACTTTAACCAGAATTCAAAATCATATAAAAAAATCAAAATTACCAAGTAATATAAATATTGAAAGTTTTAAAAAAATTCAAAATATGAGGAAAGTGAGGCATATGAAAACTAACCCATCAAGTAATCCGTTCAAGCAATCTACTACATCTATTAAAATCAAATCAACCTTGAAGAAGACGATGAAGCAACGAATTAGAAAGGTGAGCTTGTACGGGAGTTGCAAAAGAGTTTATCTTAAATTGATTAAAATTAACAAATCCAGAGAAATCAAATCCTAAAAAAATTAAGAAAAAGAAATTATTTTTGCGATTTAAGATATGTATTATAGAAAATACAGATCAAATGGAGAAGAGAGAGTGAGATTGTTGAAGGAGCGAAGCGAAAGATAAACGATAAAAGGGATCAGTTATAGAGAGGGACAAAGAACATGGAGCAGTTGTTGCTAAATTTTAGATTTTTTAAGCATAATTACCATTTTGTCATTATTATTGAAAGTTGAAGAAGAGAAATAAAGGGTATAAAGGGAAAATACATTGTGGACACCAAAGGTCCAGCCTTTCCTTTATTAAGAATTATAAATAAAGAGACAATAGTGCTATGAAGGTCAAAACTCATAGACTAAAGTGAAATTTATTATTTTTTTATTGCATTATCTTATCCTCATTATAACATTTTGCTTACGAGATGCCACAAATCCAAAATTTTTATTCAAATTGCTTTTAAGTAATTTCATTTTCCATTGATTTATTTCCAAATCTACTTTTACAATCAATCATACTCTTAAGATAAGTGTATATAATATGAAATTAAATTTATATCTAAATCTCAATTTCAAAAAATTAATAAAAATTATATTATAAAATTAAATTTACATTCAAATATCAATATTAAAAAGGAATTAATAAAAATAAATTCTTGCATCTATTTAATATTCTAAATTTTGATATTTTAACTTTTTTTAAGTCATTAGCAGCGTATAAAAAAATAAGATGTATTTATCTCGATTAATAATAATTTTAGCAGTTAAATCAAATAATATTTATTAGTAAATGACTTTAATAAAATTTTAAAAATTAATTAAGTATAATTATAATTAAAATTAATATAAAATTAAGTTTTATAATAATGACGATGAGAAGAAGGAGAAAAGGAATGAGTGAATTGTGTGCACCTGACAAGTGATATAAAGAAAAGAAAAAAACAAGTTGGCAAATTTTATATTATATATAAGTTAACAAACATCCAAAAATTTCATTATATCATATTTAGGAAGAACAAGAAGAAGCGAGACAGTTTTAGAGCAGAGAAGAAAATGAAAGATAATAAATCTCTAACGAATTATTTCAAATGATCCAAATTTTAGTTTTAAGAGATTTTGGTTATCACCATACTCCTTATTATATAAGATTTCACAAAAGCAATTTTTTACGAATTATGGATATTGTCCTAAACTATCTAATTTTCAAATTTAGGAATTCTCTAATGTAATAATCCAAACGATTTCTATTGAAACTTTACAGGAAAATTTATGAAAATCCTATTTGCATTGGTTATTCTATTACGATCGTCTACACCAACTTCATTGAAAATTGACGCTAACGAAAATCGAAGAATAATCGGTAATGAATTGATTATTATGATTAATTAAATTTTAATGCGTATAGTCATTTGAATATTAATTGGATTAATTAATTTAATTATTAGAATTTATTTTAGAATTATATTTTTGACCTAATTAAAAAAATAATTCATTAATTTAGGATCGATTATATAATAATTTCTAGTAAATTCGTTCGTAGGTCGATAGGATTGGCGGGTTAGGATTAAATATTGAAAAGGTTATTTGAGCTAATTGAAGTATTAAAGTGAGTTTATGGAATATATTAATGTATGGTAACCCTTTATTTGATTTATTATTATTGATTCAATTTTTTTTTGAAATATAATCACTTATATTTGTTATATGTATATAAATTTTGATATACTGACTGTGAATTTTTTTAACTATATTCATTTGGTTAATATTTGAAATTCATTAAGCTAATTCGGATTATTTATTGTTAACATTTGTAAACCTATTTGGAACCCATTGTATTACTGATTATTTGAGACAATTTGGGTCTAATATTTTATTTGATTAACCTTCTAACCCAATTACCTAACCTTGGACTACAAATATGTGACAAAACATCCATACTAATAGGGGGTGAAACTACTAGATTGTGTTGCATTAGTGATTGAACTAATACAATCAGATTTAGCAGTGTCTTACTTAAAGAGGACAACTTACTTTGGGTGTATACTTGGTCAAGTATACATATTTGGATTTGTTAAAGCTCCTATGGCATGTTCTGATATCTGTGATTGATTGAGTTTTGTCTTATTTAATTTGTTTAGTGTCACTTCTTCTAGCACGTTTTGAATTGTTGTTACCATATATTATTGAATTGTTATCATGGTATATATATTATCTAATATTTCTTTCATACAATGTCCAAGTAATGGTATGTTTTCATAAACTCACTGAGATGAAAGCTTATATCGTTATTTTCTGATATTTCATGTGCTAGAATTGAGGAGGACCAACCTAGGATGAATTTAGCTTCTTAATCCTTCTTTCTTTTTAGGAAGCAATATAAATATTGGATATTCTGTTTACTTATGCATATATATGTGTTATTTTAGTACTATGTAGTATTTACTGGATTTGAACTTCTATTTATATATGTTTGGATTATATATATGATTTGATATGAGTGGTTATTATTGGAGACCCAGGTGGACTCATTTGAGTTTGAGATTGAAAGAAGATGTTCGTAAAAGTATTAAATTTATTATTTTCCGGAGGTTATATCTCAGATATAGATGAAACTTTGCAAAAGTTTCAATAAAAATCTAAGATTTATTAAATAATATGCATGTTTAGTTAAGATCCTGAGTTTATTATAAGTTAAATGAGTTTTTCGAGTTTTTGGTGGTCTTAAACTTACTTTTGGCCTAAGACCGTCACATTTCAATAATTAGAGTGTGGCAATATAATAGCTTTATTTTTTTTATATATAATAAGTGAGGTGTGTTAGATTTAGAAAAGTAATGACTTTTTATAGATTTTAAAAGTTAAGTGATATTTAATAAAAAAAATTTAAAATTTCATAAAAGTGATAGGATATTCAATAAAGTTTTTCAATTTTTTTTAATTATAAAATATATGAATATTTAATAAGAATTTTTAAAAATTCTTAGATACCCAATTACAACTTTTTAAGAGTTTATTATATATAGATATTAAAAAAAATCAATTTTTAATAAGACTTTTCCTTACACACTTTTAATATAAAATTATACATAAAAAATCTCTAAATTATCTTCCATTTTTAAGATTTTTATGAATTTTTTAATTAATTTCCATACATTCGGTAAAAAATTTAAAAAATTTATAAATTTTGCAAAAAGTTTTTCCTTAAAAAAAATTCTACAAAGTTTTTGATTAAATACACATCAATGTAAAAGGCTTAAAGGCCACATTGTAAAATTTTTAAAATAATTTTACATTGATAAATTCCCTACCATTTTATTATCATTTTATAAAGAAAATGAACTATCAAGATAAAGTTCTAACTTCCCCTGTTGACATTAGTCTGACGATAAGTAGTTAATGTTTACAGCTGTGCATCTCAGATTTGATTATCGGGGGAGTATAAGGTAAAATTAATTTATACATTAGTTCATCCTTCTACCTTTAAAAGAAAAAAAATAAAGTTCTAACTTTGTAAAACATATATTTGATTATTGAATGATTTAGCTACCATTTAACAAAACTAAAAATTAAAAATCAAGTGTTAAAAATTTAAATATTGAATTTTTAAGTGATAAATAAAATAAATGATAAATATTTTAAATTATAAAAATATTTTTTTGAGTGGATGAAGGAGATTGAACATCGTCTTTTATTCAAAATTGCACTTTTAACACTAAATCTAGTATTGGTGTACAAATTATAAAAATATTTAAAAATTTAATCATTTATTATATTCAGTATAATTTTTATTTTATTTTATCATTTTAAATAATTTTTTTACTTAATCTTAATTTTCAAGTCATAATTAAATTTTCATTTTATTTAAATTTTAAATTATTGATTTAGTCAAATATATTTTTTTCTCATTTTAAAAGTGTTTGGTAAAGAAGATTTTAAAAAAAATTAAACTTTTTTTTTTAATTATATCTCTCTCTTATTTTAAAAGTGTTTTTAAACTCTTTCTTTTTTAAATTCTCTCTCACTCTCTCTCTCTCTCTCTCTCTCTCTCTTTTAAAAAGTGTTTGATAAATAAGATTTTTAAAAATTTTAAATCCTTTTTTTTTTAAATTATTTTTTTTAACTTCTGAAATATATTATTAGAAAAACTTATCTTTTTTTTTTATCTTATAATTCCCTCTCTCTCTTATTTTAAAAGTGTTTTGGTAAAGAAGATTTTTAAAAAATTAATTTTTTTTAAAAAAATTATTTTTATTAACTTTTGAAAATTTCATTACGTTTTTATATTTTTTTTTCACTTTTATCTAAAAAAGGAAATTTGTTTTATATATTATTAGCAAAACATATATTTTTTTGATGCAGTGGAGGGCCTAATGGGCCTCGGGGCTATACAACAGAGGGTGGTCTATCTCCTTAACACGTACCATATTGGCGAAATCACATCTAGTGTGGAGAAAAGTAATCGAATCTGAGACCTCTCGCTCTTAAGAGTAATGCTCTTACTATTTGAGTTAGACCTCAAGTGTAAACATATCTTTTTTTTTTTATCTTATCATTTCAACTAATTTTGGTAAATATTTATATTTTAATTAGTTAGATTCAATAGCTCATGGTTAAATTATTTATTTTCAATTAGTTTTTTAATGGGTTATTTGCAAAAAAAAAATCTCAAACTTTCACTTTAATTGCGATTATATCACAAATTTTCAATTTTGACAATTCAAATTATAAACTAATCATTTTTGGCAAATTCAATCACAAATTCAGGATATGGTAACTGGTGCTTAGGCGGCGTCACTGGAATCGCCACATCAAATGCCACGTTAGCATTCATTAAAATGAAAAAAAATAATAATATTTATAATATATTTTAAAATTAAGAAAAAAAAAGAAAAATATTATTTTCTATTTTTTAGTTTTCATTTAAAAAAAAATACTAACGTAGCATTTGATGTGGCGATTCTTGTGATGCCATGTAAGTACCGGTTATCGAATTCTGAATTTGTGATTCAATTTGCCAAAAATGATTAGTTCATGACTCAAATTGTCAAAATTGAAAGTTTGCAATATAATTGCAATTAAAATGAAAGTTTTTGATTTTATTTTGTAAATATCATTTTAAAATTATTTGTGCTAAACAAAGTCTTAAAATGATTAATTACTAAAATTTTAATTATAAATGTTGAATAGTGTGAAGTTGGGATATGACAACTCTCTTAGTTCAAGCTTTATATTAGAGAAACTGTTAGTCTAGGTGAGGATTAGAATTTGGTAGGTAGGTGTTTACACCATAATTTTGTGATGGTTAAAATCCATTAAAAGTCTATTGATTGGTCAAGTCCACAGAGCAACAGATGTTTAAGTGTATCCACAGAGTAGATAATGAATTCTATAATACCATGGAAAATTCTAGAGAAATTCCACAACAGTTATAGTTGGTTGAATTATCATGAGGAAGTGGGATTACCATTACCAAATTAAGGAACGATTGAATAATTCAACGACTACGTGAATTATGATCGGTTAGTAGCAATTGGATAATTTTACACAGTGGATCAGAAGCTACTGCAGATTTCAATTGTGGAGAGGTTACAGTGGAGCTGTTACTTTGGAGCAGTTACTGTGGAAGCACTACTTAATGAAAATTTAACTACGATTCCAAGCCCACTTAACTCACCACTCAACAGGCCCTGTGCTTTTTGCTGCCCCAACGAGCTAACTTATCTTTTTCAACTTTCTACAAACTTTTGTAATAAGTTCCTTAACAATTCAATAAAATTCCATTGTTCTTTTAATATTTTCCATAGTTATTTCCATAGTCAATTTTATACTGCTAACTGATATTCCAAACCTACTTTAGTAAGGAAGTTTGGGAATTTATAATCGTTGATTCCTTGAAGTCAGAAGATGCAATACAGGTTCATACATCTTCACTCGCACGTGGCACGCCTCGCAACCGCATCCAAAAATTTAACAGCAAACAATTTTTGGCATGCCCAGTGGGACTCATTCTCATGGCACCAAAAATAAGGAATTTTGGAAAAGAAATCATTGCTGGTTCTCAAGAGCCGCAGGATGACACTGCAATAGCAGTACATGAAGGATTCGTTTCATAGCTTGTGAAACAAATTGAGCATGGGTTGGCTTCTCTACAGCCCATTCACCAACAAAACACAACTGAGATAGAGATTCCGGCATGAACTGTTGCTGGAAACCAAAGTAATGTTTCTCAACCTGTTCATCTACAGTCATGTTTTGATGAAATGAGCAAACCCTCTAAAATGTTTCAACAAATGTTGGAAAATCAAAGCAAAATGCTTGAGGAATTTATGAAAAATCAGATTGAGATGTTCAAAGCATTTAGCTATTTGTTTACTCCACTTCAAAGTCCTAAGCATGCTACTGTACAAAGGCCTACTTGGCAATCCTCTGAAAAACTTGAGAGGCATTTCGCTGCTACAACTGGTGAATCTCACCGCCTTATGAAATACACTGGTGATTCTCACCAGGTGGAGGATCCAGAGACTGTACCTATTGGACTTCCTAAGCAAGTTTTTCCCCCAACAGGTTTATACTAATACTAACCATATCAATTATATCATTGTAAGTAATAGTGATGTAGGTTATAATGGAAAAGGGCTAGTGAAATCAACATCACCAATCAAGAAGACTCCACAACCTATTGAATTATCACAAGTCCCTAAGGAGAAAGTCAAATTCCCTAAATAGGAGAATCAAAAGATCGTTGATCCACCCCCAGTGGCCATTATTAATACTATAGCTATGGATTACCAGTTCCTAACTCCTAATCATAAGTGAAACCACAAAAGTGCACCACAATTCCCTAGGGGGAAAGTCATAAAAGTTTGGAAACCTGAAGCGAATCCATCTTATTAAAGAGATTGGTTACCAAAAAAGTCACCAAAGGGTCATCCATAAAAATTCTACAAGGATCAACATCAATTCACTGCGCAACATACTGTGGAACCAACAAACTAATGGCAACTGATGAACTACGAAAAATACCCCAGGCCACTCACTAGGACCCAAAAGCACAAATGACAGAGACAAAAATCTGAAGCCAAAATACAAGCTAATCCATAGGCCTTTCGTCCTAAAGAAGTCAACAATGGTAAGTTCAACAAAAGACTTACCATGGAATCTAAATATTCTATTGAAGATCTATTAGGGAAGCACTTGGTAATGGTTTTAAAGTACTGCTCTTTAAATTCCCTAGTATTGTTAATATGCTTGTGGATTTTACTGTTGCCACAAAGTAGAACAATGTATAATCATACATTATGGAGTATACCTCTTTCTTGTTGATATGCTAGTGAATCAATCAACTGGAATTCTAGATTTCAATGTAAACATGCACATAAAGATGCCCGTAGAATCCGAATACTCAACACTCGGGGGGCAGTTAACCCTAGGGAGGATGATTTCTATAGTGGAATTACTCTACAGGTAGTTGGTTCCCACCAACTTAAGATGATGGCCAAGAAACCACTACAAGCTATGGCATATGTCAATAAGAAACCAGTCACTAAGTATTCAATTGACAATGAGTCGGCAATAAATTTCATGCTACTCAAGATGTCACAGACCTTATGGAAATCTATAGAGGTCTTGATTTCCACAGAGATAACATTATTAACCTTCACTAGAGAGTTCACTGTGAATGAGTTTAGAGAAGAAGGATTCCATAGAATCTATAGAGCTGAAGTAGGAGAAACCCAAAGGAAGTGATATGACACCTCCTAAGCTTAAAGTTGTTCAACTACTGGTGCATAGTCTAGCAGATCCCACCATGTGGGGAGGAACAGAACATGAGTGATCAATATAGTATTCCTTAGGTTTATAATGCTCATGAGTATTTTCTATGGAGACATGAGGAAATTCTAAAGCTCATTCCATGGCTATGCTTCTATTTTATAATAAGTTGGCTCCCTAGCCTCTTATTACAAAGTAGGCCTGTTGGCCACTTTTTTTTTTTTTTTTTTAGTTTTGCATTATTTTAATTTATGCTTTAAGTTTTTTGCATGTTTTTTTTTCTCTTTTAGTTTTTTTTTTTTGTTATATAAAAAAAATGAATTTAGTGATGCAGGAGAAGAGCTTGTGAAAAATTAATTTTCTTATGGAATTGGTGCATTGAGGAGGATGTGAAAATATTTTATATGTTTGTGATCTTTCCTAAGGCTATGGAATTATGAATCACACTATGGAGTTAAACATTGGAGGCACCTTATGTTATTTTTTATCCATACAATTTGATTTTTAATCAAACTGTATGCACGACACATTTGTTTATACCGCAATTATGTGATGGTTAAAATCTATTAGAAGCTTATTGATTGATTAGGTCCACAGAGTAACAGATGTTTAGAGTAGAGAATGAATTCCACAATACCATGAAAAATTCTAAAGAAATTCCATAGCAGTTAGAGTCGATTGAATTATAATGAGAAAGTGGGACTACATAGACCAATTTAAGGAACGATTGGATAATTCAACAACTAAGTGTATTATGAACGGTTAGTGGCAGTTGGAAAATTTTACATAGTAGATTAGAAGTTGCTGTAGATTTCAATTGTGGAGCAGTTACTGTGGAGAGGTTATTATGGAACCGTTACTGTGATAGCACTACTTAATGGAAATTAAACTATGATTCCAATTTCACTCAACTCACCACTCAACAGGCCTTATACCTTTTTCTGTCCTAATGGGCTAACTTATCTTTTTCAACTTTCTGCAAACTTTTATAATCAATTACTTTGCAATTCAATAAAATTTTACTGTTATTTTACTATTTTCCATAGTTATTTTCATAGTCAATTTGACTCTGTTAACCGAATTTCCAAACCTACTATAGTAGGAAAGTCTGGAAATTCACAATCGCTAATTCCTTGAAGTCAGAAGATACAATGCAGATTCGTACACTTTCACTCGCATGTGACAAGCCCGCATCCAAAATTTTAACAGTAAACAGTAGGTTTGTAAAGGTCAACGTGAGGAGGGTAGTTCAATTGGGTTTAATGTTTTTCTATTAAGAGAAAGTAAAAAAGGGAAAAAAAATTAGGCAATATATTAATTATAACATACATCATGATTGAGGGGAAATAAAAATAAATAAATAAATAAAAAGCCAAAGCATCATCAGAATGTCCCTCGATCGAGTTGAAACTAATCTATAGTTGTATTAGCGAAATTGATGGGCTTATTTGTAGGAAACTTTCCCACAGGCTTCATCAAAGATCGATTACGGGGTTTGATTTCTTGCAGATGACAACCTTTTGACTCGCCTTCATCTATATTAATCTACCAATAATGTTTCTTCGGTTCATTAATATTCATACTTTATGATGTGATTAAAAAATAAGAAAAAGACACAAATGTTCTAATTAAAAAAGACAGAACAATTTAATCCTCAAACCATGTCAATGAGAACAAGACTTTATTGAATGTTATTAGAGCATATGGCCAATTTTTTATGATTTTTTCCTTTTTTGTTTTTTTTTGAGCAGGGAATGATCAAATCTAATCACATTTTTCTTCATTCTTGATTCAATCATTTCAATTCTTTTATTTATTGATTAATCAGCTCGTTAATTGATTGATTGTAGTTGTATCTTTGTTTCTGCAGAAAATACATTGAAAAAAATTTCTAATAGAATTGAGACCTTTGGATTTGATTGAGAGAAGAAATGGAAGCGACACTTGTGCAACGAATGCAATTTTCTAATATATGGATCGATTCGAACCAGTTCGCGAGGACGAATCCGAGCCGTTCATTGAGGTTCTCAAGAAAAGCAAAGGTTG
>CAOJBK013512972.1:0-11403 GCA_948294925.1 Codiaeum variegatum
TGTTACTCGATTGTATGGATTAATCGATTTTTATTCAATGAATATTTGATTTCTCATTAAGTTTATCTCTTGATTTATTGATCTGAAAATCAATTACATTACTAGTGTGTTGTTGGTTTATGTTGTTTAAACTTTGCTAGATATAGATGGTTTAAACCTAGAACACTCGAGAATTTAATAGGATTGTTGTGTCTGCTAGAGATAGATTCACAAACTCCTAGGGTTTATACATTTTTCATTAGATCTTCATGCTTTTTCTAATTGAATAAGATTGAGAAGAGATTCCATCTTATTACTTAGGAATTAGGGGTTTAATTTCATGAGAAAGATTTAAACCCAGAATTGATAAAAAATCCCACTTAATGATTGATTGATATATTTGTTTGTGTGTTGATTTACCATACAATTTGAGTAATATGATTCGAAGTCTAGGTAGATTGCTTTAAAATCTATTTTAGTTTCCATATTTGATTTGTAAGTTTCTCTGAATTTGGTTAAGTCTTTGTTAGTTAAATTTCTTAGTTCATAAAATCTAAAATTAGTATTGGCTAGACAATAGAATAGGAGACTAGGTTGGTGTTTGGTTGAACAAATTGCAAAGAAATTCCCTTGGGAGAACGATACCAGGACTTACTGATTTTTATTACTTGAAACGGCCCCGTGCACTTACGAGTATGAAAACTAAGCATTATATATATATATATATATATATATATATATATATATATATATATATAAAACAAAAAAAAGTAAGCTCGAAAAGTACACATCAATGTCAATATCAGTTAGCACACCCATCACTTCCAACTAGGTTAGTACCCTTTTAATGACATCATCATTTACTTGAACTTTAAACATCACACTTGTTAAATAACATTCAAATACTTACATCAACAAGAAAGCAGGTACTTATACTATTGGTAGTAGATTTTTAAGTTGTCTAAATTCCAAGAATGTGACAAAAGTTTGCCCTTTATATCTTCTTAATGGTATACACCTATAACTTACACTTTTTTGACTTTGTAGGATCCTTCCTACTTTGTTTGTAGCTTGTCAACACCTATATGTCCCCTTATAACTTCTGCTTTTCTCAACACGAGGCCCCCTATCTGGAAATCCTAATGCTTGACCCTCTTTTTATGATACTAGGCAACCTTTTATCTATCTGATGTTGTTTTTGCATTGGCCAAATCCCTTAGTTCCTCTACCAGGTCTACATTCATTCCCCTTTTCCATATCTTGATTTATTTGATCAAAAAACTCAACCCTAAATGTTGATTGACCTATTTTCATAGGAACGACTGCTTGCACTCATGTATACTAAAGAAATGGGGTTTTGTTAAAAATCTAGAGGTGGTTGTTCAACTTGTCCACCCAGTTACCCTTCTTGTCATCAAAACATTTTTTAAGCCTTGGAGATTGGTTTTGTTTGACACCTTTATTTTGGCATTGATTTGTAGATGGGACATACAGAAAAAATGGAGGTCAATTTGGAGATTTTGACAAAATGACCTAAATTCAATTGACTCAAACTGTTTATAATTATATTTGACGATGTTCCATAGTATACTGAACTTGAAAATAATGAATTCATAAACAAAGTCACTTCCCCTATTCTAAGTGATTATTGCTAAGGGCTCAACCTCCAGCCATTTAAATAAGTGATCATTAGTGATATTCACTAATTTTTTCTTACCTTAACAATTATGGAAATGGGCCCAGGATGTCTATTCCCTATTGATAAAAGGGCCATATTGGTCTTATCGAGGAAAGACATGCAAATGGAACTCTTTAAATGTTTGCATTGTCTAAGCATTGCCCATATTTCTTTACCTTTTCCTTGTCAGCTTTAATAGTCAGCCAATAATAGCTCTTCAGACCTTCCTAGTTAGGTCAAAATGGCTTAATGGGCACCATAAATGCCTTTGTATATTTCTTTAAGCTCATATTCCCCATCCTTTCTTGGGATGCACCATATCCATGAATGAGCCATGGTGAAGGAAAGGTTACGAGTCGTGCAGCATAAGCAAGAAAAATCAAATTTTAATTTTGGTTTTGAAAACTTGTATGCATTGTTAAAACACTTTTAACAAAAGTATGTTTAGGTATTTTTCAAACTCTTTGAAAATTTTCCTTGAAAAACACTTATTCTTTGTTAAAACACTTTTAACAACATAGGTTTAGTTATTTTCAAACTCTTTGAAAATTAACCTAAACCTTAGAATTAGGACCATAACCCAATCTAGGAATTTTCACCAATTTATGTGCAAAACACAATGGAAACATAAAAGAGTTAGAAGCAAAATTACCTCTCACCCTCCTTTCTTAAGCTCCCCAAATGTGAAGCCTCTGTCTTGAAACACACCAAGCATCACCAAGGTAAGACCTCTCATTGAATTGATGATTTTGCTTGAACCTCCTCTCTTGGTTGCCCAATTTTGGTTCAAGCTCCTTCTTCAATCCTTTGAGAGTATTTAGGGATTTTAGACTTTACTTGATCATCATCATCAACACTTATTATTCTCAAGAATAAGATCATGAAATTGAACTCTTGAAGAACTCTTCTTCAACCTCAATTCCATTATACTTTATGTTGGTTAAGATAATTTCACTTCTAACTCTTAGAAAGAAATTTCTTCTTTTGCCATTCTCATTTCCATTAATTAATCTTATTTATTTCATAAACAAGATAATTAGAAGATAAAGAAGAAGTAGAAAACTTAGAAGAACATTTCTTCAATTTGTCCAAAATCTTGCTTCATTTTTAAATATGAATTGAGATCTTCCATTTCTAACTCTTACAAATTCTCTCAACACATTTTGAAACATGATGAATAGTGACAAAGAAAGCTTATAAGATTGTATCTTTCACTTTCCTTTATATGCCCATACCTCTCACCATTTTCTTTTTCCTTAAATTAAGGAGGAAATAAGAAAAGTTATTGGCTTTTTTACAAGAGTCAGCTTTTGACTCTTAGTCAACAAAGAAAGACACATCTCTACAAATTTCAATCTTAATTAATTGTTAATTAAGTTAATCATCTACTGATTAATTTTAATAATTATTAGGTATGATAAAACTCATCTGACCTAATGGGAAAACCCGTCCCTGCCCCGAACTCAACAAAGAATCCTCGACCTGTCTATGATCATGGGGTGAGGATGGGTTTGAGTATCTTCGCCCCGCCTCAACCCAACCTGACCTGACTCGATTTTATAAAATTAATGCATATTTATATATTTTATTATAATTTCATATTACATACATATATAAAAATTAAATGTTTTTTAAATATGTTGTTAAATGTTCAATTTTATTAATATTATTTAAATATTTATCAATCATGTATAAAAGTTAACATAAATATACATAACATTTTACTTAAAATATAAAAATTATGAAAATTTTATATTGATAAAATTTTTAAAAAAATAATTGGGGATCCCTACCTCCGACCTACTGCCGCCCTGAACCTGATCTTCCACCACCTGCCTTTGCTCCAGTTGTCTATGGGGTGGGGATGGATTCTCAAAACCTGCCCCGAACCCACCCCATTGCCATTCCTAATAATTATTTAGTCTAAATTATTTCAATATAGTCTAATTTATTTGTATTTCATACAAATTATAACTTAATTGAAATAAACCCTTTATAAATTAAACTTCAAGACATGTTTGGGTCTTTGTAAATTTAATTTCAAGTTTAATTCAATTATCATTAATAATTAATTAACCTCTTTAATTAATTATTATTATTATTATATCTTTGCTTTGGTGATTGATTTTCAGTGTGTGACTTACTAGGTTCATGTTCTAATTAACAATGAGATAAAGAAAGCTCTTTTCTTTCTCTAAATGTGTAAATCCTTTATCAAACTTATCCCCATAAGTCGTGAGTGACAGCTAGCATTGCAGATCACAACTACCTAATTAGAAATGAATGTCGGTGATCACATCCTTAACATTGCATGGACCTCTCGATCATAATTACTATGCACTCGAATCCCTTCATTACAGATTCCCGATCATAGTTAAGGTCATGCAATAGTTATGCTAGATCATATAACTTCTATCCGGTTTGAGTTCTTGATAAACTGGTTCCTACTAAAGACTCTTTCTACTAAACCTTATCCATCCTTGCTAAAGATTTGCATATCAAAAACAATCAGAAGTTATAAGATTCTTTCCTTATTTACCTAAGTTAATTAATCTTTTCTTGGAGATCACTTATCCTAACATATTACTGATTATGGCCACTACATACCATATACCAATACATGACTAGCATTGGTATGTAAGTAGTAACAAACCATAGCCACCAAAATGCCAGATAACATGTCACCTCAAGTTTAAAGATTATATGCATAATCATGATTTAAATGATGCGATATTGACTAGTTGGTAAGGACCCATGTATCCATCATCTAATGTCACTATTCCACTTACTCATCCAATGAGTATGTTTACATGTTGTCACAACATCACACGTTTGTAGCATGAGACTCACTACCTCCATATCAATAAGTATCTCATATTTATCATGGATGACAATAAAGGTAATGGTCTTTCGGATTAATGATGTCCCTATCAATAATCCTTTGACCATGAACAACCTTTTAAGTATCTGACAAAGGGCAATCTATTACTCATATTCTCAAACTTTTTTAGAATAGATTCCCTTACAGAATACTTAAGGGACATATGTGTGTTCGATCCAAGGAACATTTCATTTAAATAACATATATATATTAATAGCCAGTTGGATTTTTATTTATATTTAGATGATGAGTATAAGCTCTAGGGCATTTACTGTTAACATGTAGATCGTCTATATAGATCTCCATTACCAATTACACTCTTTGGCTTTTCAGAATATCTTCTATGCTTCTTCTTTATCCTAAGGAAGATTTCCCTCAGCTAGTCATTATAGTAATAGTTTCATCCTATTCCCTTGCCATTGGATTTTATGCTCACACTAATTCCCCTTTTTAGGTTAGAGCTTTCTAAATAACCAAAGTTATGATCTTGAGGTCATTCGTCTTACCCTGGGCAATAACCTTTGTAATTGATCTACTTGTTCAGTTTTTTACTTTGGAACTTAGACTATATTCCATGCTTCTTACATTAAGAAATTCATAATCTTGATGTACATAGCCAATTTATCTTCTCTAGCTTTGCAATTAACCTGTACTTGGTTTATTGCGAGATGACAGTTGCTATAAACTGTGAGATGTTCTATTCCAATTTTTCGAGTGAGCTTCAGTCCATTAAGTAAGGCTTTTATGTAGCCCCATTATTAGAGATTACAAAATCCAATATCATAGCATATTTTATAACCAATTATTATGGCCCTTTGAGCACTATACATATACCTTAACCTTTAACGCATTTAGCACCATCCACTCACATCTCCCATTTTTCTTATAGGGTTAGCTAAACATCATCCATTGACTTGAGTTTTGCCATAAAGTATATTAGCATTTGTGCCTTCATAGCTTTTTTAGCTCAAACTTAACCGTATAGATCCCTATATTTACCATATATTTTGTGATCCTTCTCTATGTTTTTGGTTTTTGCAGGATCTTTCTCAGTGGTGGGTAAATTTAGGCTATAACAGTATGGGCTTCAAAGTATGTCTCAACTTCTGAGTGGCCATGTACAAAGATAAGGCATGCTTCGCTAACTTTGGATACCTTAGCTTTGCATCTTACATCACCTCACTCAAATAGCATATGAGGAATTCTTCCCCTACTTCTTCCCTCACTAGAATTGATGCAACAATGTCTTCTATTATGGATAGGTAGATGTATAGGTCTTTCCCAAGCATAGGTCTGCTTAAAATTAGAGGGGATGTTAGAAAGACCTTTAGTTCATGAAAAGATTTCTAACATTCATTTGTCCATTTGAATTAATTTAAACCTTGAAGGTTTTAAAGAACAGTTGGCATCTTCTTGCTGAGTATGATATGAACCTCCCAAATTCCATGATTCTACCTTTTAACCTTTGAACCCTTAGATGTATGAGGGGGTTTCATTTTTAGGATCGCCTCCATTTTCTCTAGATTTTCCTTTATCCCTCTCTACAAAACCATGTAACTAAAGAATTTGTCTGTAGGGACCCCAAATACACATTCTCAAGGTTAAGCTTTTGACTATAATACAATAAGATTCCAAGTGCCATCTCTATATCCCTAATAGGATTTATAGCTCTCTGGTTCTTAATGATCATGCCATTTACATAAACCTTGATACTCTAGAATATATCCTTTTTTAACATAGAATTGACCATCATCTAGTAAATAGCCTCTGCATTTTCAATCCAAAGGGTGTAATTCTGTAACAACAGGGTCACAAGTCTATCACAAAAGGCAGTTTACTCCTTGCTTGTTGGGTGCATATGAATATAGAGATAACCAGCTTTGGAATTTAGGAATAGATATAGCTCATGTTCAACTATGGATTCGACTAGCTGATCAATGCTTGGTAGAGAGTTAGGGATCTTTTGGACTTGCTTTGTTTAAGTTTATAAAAACCACACACAAGTAGAAAAAGCTATTAGGCTTCTTCGCCAGGATAATATTTGCTAGTCATTTTGAATATTATACTTCTCAAATGGCCCTCAGATCCAAAAACTTCATGATTTCCTTAGAAATTGCTACTTGTTTCTCTGGATAGTGCTTTCTTTTTTTCTTTGCTACAGGCTTGACTAACCCATCAGTGTTCAATATATGGACAATTGATACCACTGCTAACACCTGCAAGTGCACTGGGTCATATCAAGTAGCAAATCTGAGAGAGTTCTGATATCATTCTCCCAAGGGAAATTTGGTTGATCAATCAAGCACTAGCTTACTCTCCTCTACTATTATCTAGCTTACAATAATTTTTGGTTTTAATACTAAATTTATCTACTTAAACTAAAAAAAAATTAGAAAAATTGAAGTCTAAGGAAGGAATTAACAGTGGATCGAAGATTCTACCTAGATTTTGACTCATTTCAACACAATTTACAAGATTAATGAACAACCCAATGAATATCTCAATCAATTATCGAGTGGCTATTTCACAAAAACTAGATTTAACCCTTTTTCAAGAGATTAAACCCCTAATTTCTAAGTAATAGCAAAGAAATCTCTTCTCAATCCTATTCAATTAGAAATTGCATTAAGAATCAAGTGAAAATTAGAAATCATAGGTGTTTGTGCATCTATTTCTAGAAAACATAACAAACCCAAATTCTATTAATTGTTATAGGTCCAAACTTTCTATTTCTAATAAAGAAAGAGCAACATTCATCATCAACAAGTATGCTATTATAAAAGATTTGTAGAAAATTTCAATCAAAAGAATAACTTGATAAGAAATTTGAGCATTCATTGAGTAAAGTGTTAATTAATCCATACAAAAGAGATAAACTTATCTAATCTAGGTAGAGAATGGAGTTTAGTTCATGATTAATATAAAAGAACAAGAAAAAAAGAAGTGCGAAAAATGATAGAACCCACTAGACATTAATCCATCGAGTCCTTACAAACCTTGCTCTAGTTTGGATGAAATGATGAAAATCCATCTTCAAAAACACCTCATTGATCTACTTTTCTTCTATTTTTGGTTGTTCTAGGGTTTTAGAGCAACCCTTAGTCATTTTCTGCTGAAACTTTAGCCTAGACTCCATTTTTTTTGAAAATTTCCCTTTTATAGGGAGTCATAATACTTGTCACGAACTATGCCACTAACTGTTCCAAGTTACTGGACACAGGCCAACAATTGAACTATTTTTTAAAGGTACAGTAGGCTGTCACGGTGTGGGCCACGGACCATTCCATGTTACTAGACCTCATTTCCAAAGGCTGAAAATGGTTGCTATCATAGGTTGCCTCACAGGCCATGCCACAGACCATGAAGCAGTACTATGGCCTATTTCTCTCTCCAATTTTGCTCTATTTTTTAATTTTCAAGCCCGAACTTTGAAATACTACTACGTAGCTCTAGTTACTAAATAAACTTCCAAAAAGGATTGAAAATGCTAAACCAAGTGGATTAAATTCAATTTATGGCACAAAAACAACAGAATATAGGGGGAAATAAAATATATTTTGCCAAATATCAAACTCCTCCGCACTTGGACATTTTCCAAATAACTTTAAACTAGTGGGTTGCCTTCGACCAAGTGCTTCATTAACATTTTCTTAGCTGGATGTTAGGTAGGGTTTTCACCCTACCTCTAATGACTCATTATAGCCTCCATGGAACTCAAATTTCTCAAGACCTAGGCATTCCAAATCAATGGTTCTGTAGACAATTAAGTTCAAAAAATTTAAACAATATTCAAGAAAAGCTTTAGGAAACCATACCTTATCTCCTTACTTAAGCTTTGTCTCACTCTTTTTCTTATTCTTCTTACTTACCTTTTTCTTGCCCACTTTCTTAGGATTACTTACCCTCTCCTTTAGGGACTCCTCTGGAACTTATTCCTTGCTCTCTAGCTCCTTCTTTTCCTATTTTACAACACACTCAACATAAGTATTATTAACCAAATTCAACTCTTCCTTTAAACTATCATTTTCATCAAATGAGGCATAAAAATTTACTTGTTCAAAGGGGTATGTGTGCACATGAGATCTTAGGAGTTTGAAGATAATGTTTTCATCTCTAACTCGAAGGGTCAGTTTTCCCTCATACACATCAATGATGGCATGGGTTGTGGCCAAGAAAGGCCTACCCAAAATGAGTGAATTGTCTATATTGTCTTCCATCTCAACAATTATAAAGTAAATAGGAAAAATGAAATGGTCAATCTTGACCAACACATCTTCAATGATACCCTTAGGGTAAATAATGAACTTATCCATCAATTGAATACTAAGATGTGTTAGTTTGGGCTCACCCAAACCGAAAGTCTTAAAGACTTTGTAGGGCATTAAACTAGCACTTTCCTCAAGATCGACTAAAGCCTTATCAATATTTAAGCTACCTAAAGTACAAGGGATATTAAAAATCCCTGGATCCTTAAGCTTCTGGGGTATCTTTCTAAAATTCATGGAACTTTCCTTTGAGAGTTGGACAACTGAGACCTCTTCTAACTTGCCCTTTTTCACAAGAAATTCCTTTAAGAATTTAGCATACTTTGGCATCTACAAAAGAGCATCCACCAAAGGAATATTTATGTGAAATTTCTTTAAAAGGGAAAGAAAATTACCATGATCAGAGTCTGATGAACTTGACTTTACCCTCGCAGGATATGGCACACGAGGCTTGTACTTTGGGATTGGAGATTTGGGATTTTCCAATTGTTTCTCTTGAGCTTTATTTTTTATCTCAACCTCCTCATTAGTGCTTTCTTTCTTAACCCCTTCATCCACTTAAACCATAACTTTAGGATTCTCAACCTCCATTCACTCCTAAGAGTGATTATCTTGATTTTTGCCCTAAGATTTGTTTCAATATTACTTGGTAAGGAAACCAGTTGCCTCTCACTCAAAAGCTTTTCTATTTGACCCACTTGAGTTTTCCAAGGTTTTGCAAGGAGTCTTGAGTGCTCCTATTGATAGCCTCTTGGTTTTGGAGCCTTATGTCTGTGGATTGTATAAACTTTTCCATCATTTCTTCAAGATTGATCTTCTTAGGTAGAGGATGGTTGAGCTTACATTGGAGGCCTTTGTTGAAATCCCAGTGTATAAACTTTGCTCATTTTGTTCTCTCCAAGAAAAATTGGGGTGGTTCTTCTACCGAGATTATATGTGTTTGAATAGGGGTTGTTGCCACTCCTTTGCATTCCACCAATAAAGCTTGCTTGTTCTTGTACTCCACTAGACCCACTCGCCCCAACCATGTTACATTTATACACGTGGTGGCCACCACCACAATTCTCTTAAAACATAGATTGGTGCCTAGAGGTACCCAAAGTAAAGGCGTCAAACTCTTGCTTAAGGCTATAGCTTATGCCAAAAGAGAGGTGTGTGCCTCCGGTGCTTTCAACCTTGGAATGTCTCTAGGAGAAGGTAAACATTGATAATATGCTCGAGACATCTCTTTAATCAATTCCCAAATCTCTTTCGGGATCTTAAAGGCTAAGGATCCTCCTCCAGCAGCTATCAAGATTTGTCGATTGTTGTAGTTAAGACCATTTGTAATGGTCTTAATTTGTTTCCACAATGTAAAACCATGATGTGAGCACTTCAAAAGCAAATCTTTAAACCATTCCCAACATTCATATAATTATTACTCTTCCATTTGGAAAAAATATTAAATCTCATGTCTAAGTTTTGCGGTCTTTAAGGGAGGGAAATACTTCTCTAATAAAGCCTCTACTAATTTACCTTATGTAGTGAAGTGACCAGGAGGGAATGACTTTAACCATTTCTTCATATTGTCTCTCAAGGAGAAAGGAAACCACCTAAATTTGATCGCATCTTCCAATACCCCATTCATCTTGAAAGTGTCACAAATTTCTACAAACTTGCCCAAATGGGTATGCGGATTTTCGTGAACCAAACCCTCGTATTGACAAGAGTTTTGGATCATCTGTATTATGGTTGGCTTGATCTCAAAATCGTTGGTTTCTATCAGTGGCCTTTTAATTAGATCCCCAACATCAATTAAATTTGCTTATACAAGGTCTTGCATTGTTCTTTACACTTGAGCCCAATTATCGTTCCTAGCCCCATGGACATCTCCATTACGGCACCGATGGAATTCCTATTACCATTACCATCATTGTTATTTCTAGTGCCACCATTGTTTCCCTCCATGTTCACTTCGGGTACCTCTAAATCCAATTCTTCGATACCTTCTTCTACCCCTTGAATCGATATGTCTTTGGGTACTTCCAGAATTGGGTCGCCTCTTGTCTTTGATGCTTTAAAGTTTATTAAAGTTTCATATCATAAGGAAGTAAATTGGAGGAGTTATCTTTGATCATGCATCGACACCTGAAATAAGATAAAAAGAGCAAACATAATTAAATAAAAAGAAAACAAAGGCTAAATCAATAACTTTAGATTTATCGCTAATGTTGACTGTTAGACAACAAAATATCCTCGCAATGACGCTAAAAACTTGATATGCTTCTGTTGCTAACACCCGCAAGTGCATGAGGTCGTATCAAGTGGTAAATCCGAGTGAGTCCCAATATGATTCTCCCAAAGGAAATTAGGATGATCAATCAAGCACTAGCTCACTCTCCTCTACTATTATCTAGATGTAACATCCTCAAAATCCCTACAAAACTCCAAGAGACTAGAATATCGATACTGCTACTAAATAGAAAATTGTAAGCTTCAACACAGATAGAAACAGAAATCGAGGACTCGGGAGCTGACAAATGAATAGAATCGAATAACAATAAAATTAGAATAAATAATTAAAATTGAATTAACTATGAATAGTAGCTATATGATTGAAG
>CAOJBK013514220.1:0-13288 GCA_948294925.1 Codiaeum variegatum
CATGTATGAATTCAAAAATTCATTTTGCTCTTCCTCTTTTTCTAACAAAGGGTGATCTAGTCACTTTTGTTTTTGATGTAAGATTCATAAGTCAAAGTAGGTTCACTTTCTATCTAGGATCCACATGTTCTCTAACCTTAGAATATTTATCTTTGGCTAAATGACCTAGTTTTAAGAAGCTAAATTAATTTACGAATTAGGATTAGGTTTTAACCATGGCATTAATATTACTTAAGCTTGGAGATATTTTTGTTGTTCCATTATCTCATAATAAAAATAATTAAGTATAACCCATGTCAATAACTCTATCATTATAATAAAGACTTATTTCTTAAAGATTGTTATTTACTAGTAGGTAACGACCCATGTATCCATAATCTAATGTCACTGTTCAACTTACTCATCTTATGAGTGTGCTCATGTGTTATCAGGACATCACATGTTTGTAGCATGAGACTTACTACCTCCATACCAATAAGTATCTAATACTCATCATGGATGACAACAGAGGTGATTGGCTTCCGGATTAATGATGTTCCTACCAATAATCCTATGACCATGAACAACCTTTAAAGCATCTATGTAAAAAGGCAATCTGTCACTCATATTCTCAAACTCTTTAAGAATAGATTCCCTACAGAATACTTAAGGGACATATCTACGTCCGATACTAGGAATGTTTTTACTTAAAGAACATATATACTAAAGCCAGTTAGGTTTTCATTTATATTCACATGCTGGGTGTAAATTCTAAGGCATACACTGCTAACAATTAACTAATTAGGTAATTGTATTTTTGTAGGCTTTTAGGTACTAGAACTAGCCCTAGAATTGTTACTGTAAAATTAAATTTTGCAAATCAATTAGCAATCACAATAAGTTTACCACATTTTCTAGGAGTTCTCCTGCAACAGAATAATAGCATCATGGTGCCAAATATGACACATGCAACAATTAGTCTTGCTTTCATATTAACAGTCAGTTTTTGCTTTTCATACTTATCTGCATAAAGAAAGGAATGATTAGAAGTGCAACATGTGGAGCAGTTTTTAGAGCTTGTTCTCAGATATTTCTAACTAATGAAGTGATAAAACAATTAAATGATTGTAATGATAATCAGAGTTAAGTACTAGCTAGTTAAGTCTTCACATCCTAAATTAGTTGTCTAAAGCATCCTCCATTAATTAGTTGTTGAAAATTGGGCAATGATTGTCATTAACCATTAATTTCTGTGGCGATGGTAACATAACAAGATTTTAGAACCTTATCTTAAAATATTCTTTCATATATTATTTGGTGTTTGATAAAGTAGCCAAACAAGCCATTGTGAAGTTCACATGAGCAACAAAGTCATATGCCTAAAGCATGTCCCTTCTTGGAAATTGAAAAACTTAACCAATTCAAATTCTTTTTTTTCAATGTAAATAATCTTTATAATAAACTGACTGAATCCACTAAATTTCAATTGCAAATCATAGTTGTTGTTGGTGATGGGTTATATTTACATTTTTTTAGTTATATTCATGTGTGTACAGGCTTTTCTCTTTATATATTGTATTATTCCAAAAGAGAAATGTTCACATCTTCATAGAATTTTCTTAAAATGCATATAAATATATGATTTTGACGAGTTTGAAATTTGTATACATTTTTAGCATTGAAGTTGAAACTAGATTTTCAGAAACCTGCTATTCTGAATACAATTGGAAAAACATATCTCATCACACCCAATTTTTAAAAGGGGAAGAATATATGATTAAAGAAGTGAAATTATACAATATATGCTTCCATTTTTTTTATCCTACTTATTAATATTGTTCTTTTTTGGGTGGTTATAACTTGTTAATTATTGTTATAATTAATTTCTTGTTTTTTATTGGGTGATTCTATGAAGAGGGAGATGAAACAAGTTGAATTTGTTGGTGTCTTGGGCAAGTGATTAAATGGTCATTAGTGAGGCCAACAACTTGCATAAATGAGTTTTTTACAGTTGGACCAACATATGTAAAACCTCTTTTCACCATGTCTTTGCTTATGCTTTTCGATTTTGAAGTCTTCGTTGGAATTTTATTGCATGACTTGTATTTTGAAGTCAAGAACTTTAAGCTAATGAAATTCTAATAGCTTATGTAAAACTCACTTCCCTTTTAAGCTTATTTTATTCTATAGGTAAAAAATGGCTACGAGTCAACATGAATTGTAAATTCGGAGAAAACGTGCAAGAAAGGATGAAGAAGAATTAGAAGTTTTTGTCATTGTAGTAAGTTACCTTGTAATGGCGGTTCAAGCATCATATTTAAATAATTATAGGTTGAAAGAAATTTCATGGGACGAAAATGAGCATGCTCTTCGTAGATATATTTGGATGCAAAACATTAGAATGTGAAACTACAAGTCTTGAGTTGTTGCATCTTAATCCACCAACATTCAAGAAATTATGAGATATTTTGCAATCTAGAGGAGGATTAGTTGCTTCAAAAAAGTTACAATTAAGGAAATTATAGCATTATTTGTGCATATTCTTGCTCATAGAATCAAGTATAGATGAGTGAAAGCTACATTTGCACTTTATGGGGAAACAATAAGTAGACAAGTCCATGTGGTGCTTAAGGCAGTGATGAAAATTGGTAAAGATTATATTAAAGAAGTGAACTCATATTCAAATTATCAAGATAATGACAAGTAGAAATGGTTTCAGGTACTAAAACCTTATAAATAATTTTTTTTTATTTTCCCTTTTATTTAATCGAACAAACTTAAAATATTTTATTACTTTAGGGCGCACTTGGTGCACTTGATGGCACGCATATTCAAATGATTGTCCCAATTGAGGATCGAGCTAGGTATCAAAATAGGAAAGGTGATCTTAGCACTAACGTCCTTGGAGTCTGTGATCCCAAAATGAAATTCTCATATGTGTTGCTTGGTTGGGAAGGTTCTGCATCAGACTCGAGTTTCAAGCGATGCACTTTATAGGGGTCATGGTTTGAGGATTCCCTCAAGTAAAATTTTAATTAACCTTAAAACATCTTTCTAAATTTAGAATGTTGAATCAAAATTTAAACTAATTATTTCTAATATTATTGTAGATAAGTATTATCTTATAGATGTGGGATATACAAATGGCTCTGGTTTCTTAGCTCCTTATTGAGCGACATGCTATCATCTCAATTTGTGGAAAGGAAACACTCCAACCAATTATAAGGAGCTATTTAATCTTCGACATTCCACGGCTAGAAATACTATTGAAAGGGCATTTGGATTATTAAAGAAGCGTTGGGTTATCCTACGAACTCCTAGCTTTTGTTATAAAAAGACTCAAATTAGGATCATAAATGCATGTTTCATTCTCCATAACTTTGTAAGAGAAGAAATGTCTGAAGATGATTTACTAAGAGAAGTTGATGAAAAACTAGCAAATTCTATGGAAGTTGAAAATGAAACTCCAAACGAAGAAATAATTAGAACCATTCGTGTAACAAATGAATGGATTGCATATTTAGAGGTAGTTTAGCTATTCAAATGTTTGATGAGTATCAAAGAAGACTATCAACGTGACTTTTGCTTAAGTTGTATTTAAAATATTTGTCATTTCTTGTGACTTGATTTTAGATCTTATGTGTGTTTTGACTTATAACATTATATATGGTTGTATTTAAATTGTAGTAGAAGCTTTGAATTATTTTTAAAACTATGAAGTGACATTTATATGAAACTTATTTATGACGTTGTCTCTAATAATTATAGTTTTTTAACATTAACTCACAGGTTCTTGTGGTAGCAGTAATTGCTTTATTCATTTACTATTGTTATTTAGGTTATTATTGTTATTAATAATATTATTAGTTATATAATTATAATTTTTATCAAATTAATTATTTTTTTATTTATATTATATAGTGCTTTATTTTTTAAATATAATTAATAAAAAATTAAATAATATTAAATTAATAAAATCATAATCTTATTTTGAATTATTATATTATTAAATTTTGTTTGAAAATTAAATAAAAATCAAATTTTTACTTATCCAAATAAAATATTTGAAATTATGTAGATTTAAAATCCTGAATTTCAAATCCAAATAACGCATCTAAAAGCATACTATTTGCATTTTTAAGTAACTTATTAACTTGTTAAGATATTGATATTACTTCCATTAAAAGTATGAATGCTTAAATGGATATTTTGGCCATTAACAGCTTAAAACGCCAAAACTTTTGTAACCATTTGTTTCTATAGTATATGTTATGTAAATTTATTGCTTTTTGACAATTATTGGCATTTGCTGTAATAATGGTGGAAATTAATGGAGTAAAAAGGAAAGGAGGATTGAAAAGGAAGGAAAGGGTTTTTTTATTGTTGGAATATAATTAAATTTCATCATGTCATTTCTACTGTTTTAAGGTTTCTTTGTCTATTCATTACCATCATTTGCGCTTGCTCTTTTTTTTTTTTTAAACAATGCCTATGCAGTTGAAAACATTATCACTGTTATGCATAAATGTCTATGCCATATAACTGACATAAATGGTTAAAGTTGTGGTCCTAAATTAAAAAGATTCATGTGAATTTTGTTTTTACTTATTTGATCTGTCGGGAATTCTATCTATATGTCTCAAATAAAGAGTTCAAAAAAAATTATGCATATTAAAAAAAAATGAATTGTATTATTTTTAACATTTTCTATATGGTTTTTATTTCAAAATTGATAAATTGTGATCTGAGTAGGAGTTGTATATACTTTGTCTTGCCTTTTTTGGTAGAATAGAATCATATAATTTATCTTCTCTTAAAATCATGATAGAAAAAATTTTAGTAAAAACTTCAATTAATAAATCTAATTTCTAAAAGTTGAATGGTAGAAATATATACAATCCAATAAAAAGAGAGAAAGAAACCATGAGAAATCTCAATGGTTTAATAACATGTGGAAACTATCCTATCTATTGCTATTGATGACTTCTCTGTCATTTGTGTATATTTTGACTTAGCGAACATGATACACATGTTCTCCGTTCCGCAAATAAAACATGTCAATCACTCTAAAATGTGGATGTTAAAAGAGAAAAAGACAAAGGTTCATTTTGCACTGTTGTAATAATAATTTCACATCGAAAAATTATAAAAATATCAATATGTATATAATGCTTAAAATTATATATTTAATTAATTAATTTTAATATTTTAATTATGTATGAATCTAAATATTACTATTCATCTATAAATACTCACACGTAGAAAAACATATCTAAAAGGGTAAGTAAAATTATGGCTCAAACTCTAAAATTTTAAGAATATTATATATAAAATTTACATAATTTTTATGCATATTCTTTCAAAATTTTAATATATTCCGTACTTATACTTCCTAAATTTTAAAAATTTTAAATATATCTCTATAAAAAATAATGTTATTAAATTTCGCTCCCTTTCAATTAAAATCATGCATCCGCCACTCTATATAATGTTATAAGTTGGACAAAAATAATATTGAACTGAGAGAAATAATAATGCTTTGTAGAGAGATATAAATATGGGATAAAATTTTCTTTTTTATCTTTTATTTTTATGTTTTAAGTGTATTTCACCTTTCAGTTCTACACATATATATAACATAAGATTAAAAGATGAGACTTATACAAGTATAAAAGATGAGACTTTTCATATAATTTTTTTTAATAATTTAAAATCTTATATGTTTAATAAATTTAAAGTTCAATATTATTAATAATGAAATAGGAAAAACTTAAAATCGTGATACAACTTACTCAAGTTAATATGCTATTCAAGTACATAAAAAAAATTCTAAATATCTCAATATCATGTTAAAAAACACAAAAAATTTAAATGCAATCTATAATTATAATCAAATAAAATCAAATAATATTGAATCAAATAGTAGTATATAATTAAATTTATAAAACTAATGCTCTATAAATATAAACAATATATTTTTAATGGATATTACTACCAATAGTTATAGTTAAATTAAATTGAATGAAAACGAAAAGTGATGACTATAAATTCTAAATTAAAAATAAGAAAATTTTTGACAATTTTTTTTATTGAGATCCTATTCTCTTCAACTTAAAAAAATAAGTAATAAGTAAAAATCAATTTTAATCAGTAAAAATAAGTTTTAATAAGTAAAAATCAATTTAATCAGTAAAAATAAGTTCAGCAAAAATAAGTTCTATAAAAATCAGTTTTAATCAATAAAAATAAGTTTTAAAAACCTTTAAAATCAATTATAAACAGTAAAAATCAGTTATAATAGGTAAAAAATAGTGCAGTAAAAATCAATTTTAATCAGTAAATATTAATTTTAATCAGTAAAAATTAATTTTAATAAGTAAAAATTAATTTTATTTAGTAAAAATAATTTTAGTTCAGTAAAAATAATTTTAGTTAAATAATTATTAATTTTTAATTATATTTTTTAAAATAAAAACATTAATTTTTAGCAAACGGAGACAGTCGGCACTAGTCTATGACTCCTATATGAGAAATTATATAGTGTATCGGTGATTCCGACTAGGATTTCTAGTTAGAATGGCGAGCCAATCAAATAATGGCATGCGTTGGTTTTTTAATTCATTAAAATTATTTTTTTGGAAGTTGCCTTTTTTTCCTATACTCTCTCCCCAATTAATTATTATTTTTTCTATCCATTTATGTTGTTATCTCCTACTTTTTATCTTCATCCCACAACATGAATTTATCTTTTATCTTATTTTTTCTTTTTTTTTTTTATTTTCAAAATTAATATATATTTTTTTAATTTGAATTTATTTAACATTTAATAAATAATTTCTACTATTTCCACTGATCTCCTTCATCAATATATCCATCTAAAATTTCCGACAAACAGTTGAAATAATTTATCAGATTATAATCCTTATTGCAAGTGAAGCCGTAAAGAAGCATGATATATTATTTTTTAAAGTCTAAATAATTTGATAGAAAGACCACAAAGCCATTGATAAATTATGGAATTCACGATAACAAATTGGTTACAACATTCGAAATAAAAATTAGATTAGAAAAAGTTTATAAGGATTTCACCAATATTTGTAAGATGTATTTTCTGAACTTTTTTTTAAATATTCAAATAGCCATCATATGAAGCACCAACAATAATAATAATAATGGGATTTTGAAGCACCAACACGTTATGCAAGTGAAATGGCAGCTTCCCCCGGTGAAACCGTTTGTCTTAACATGGATGGGAGCAGCAGAACCGACAATATGAGGAATTCTCAGAAATTCCCAAGGTATGTTCATTAAAGCGTTTTCAATTAATATTGGAGTGTGCGATGCTCATGTTGCAGGGATTTGGACAGTGATGCAAGGTCTTATCATTTCTTGGAATGTTGTTTTTCGTGATATTAGTTTGGATATTGATTTCGCACTTGTTGTGCGATAGTTAACTAGTGATTATATCCCTCAATGTCCGACTGCTAACCTGATTAATGCTTGTAAAAGGCTACTTGACAAGCCTTGAAAAGTTACAATTAAGCACATTTTTAGGGAATCAAACGTCGCAACGGATTGTTTGGCAGCCATGTCCATCTCTCATTCTAGAGGTATTGTTATTTATGATGTCTCCCCTGAGATAGCCATGATTATTTGGAAGGATGCTATTGGGATCTCTCTTACTAGAGTAGTTCATAGCAATATGGTGTAGTGACTTGTGCTTTCGTTTCAGCACTTGTAGTTTCTTTGGTTTTCCTCCCTCCTTTTGTATAAAAAAAATAGCTATCATATGATTAAGAAGTCGTAAATTTTGATTGGATAAAATGATTTGCAAAAATCATTTTTTTTTAATGTTAAAACAAATTAAGATCGAGTAAAAAATGATAAAATGGTTTTAAATTTTGGAAAGAAAAGAAATTGAAGAAATTGAAACGAGATTGTTAATTAGAGAAAGAGAGAGACATTAGAAAAAAAAGTAATTAACTTGGGAGAGAAAAAAATTAGATGAGGAAATTGATTAATTGAAGAGAGGAGTGGAGAAAAAAAAAAGGTAACTTTCAAATAAATTTCAATTAATTAAAAAAGTCAATATTATTTGATTGGCTTGCCATTCCAACTAGAAATCCTAATTGGAATCACCTATGCATTATATAATTTCTCCTCCTATACTTTGGAGCTGGTTATGTTTGTTAGTATTTATGAGATGGCATTCCTTTTTTTTTAGATATATTACTTCAATGTTATTGGTACAAATATCAATATTGTCAGTAAAGCTATGACCAACCAATGTTGACTAGCATTTTCACAACACTTACTCTTAAATGTCAATTTATAATACTGCCACATTAAAAATTTAGTGGGATAAAATCTTAACTAACAAAATAATAAT
Source organism: Codiaeum variegatum (assembly GCA_948294925.1). Lineage (NCBI taxonomy): Eukaryota > Viridiplantae > Streptophyta > Magnoliopsida > Malpighiales > Euphorbiaceae > Codiaeum > Codiaeum variegatum. The sequence goes on from CAOJBK013514220.1 coordinate 8,369, forward strand.
ACAATATATAATTTTCTCTATCTCATGATAACATTAATAATTTTTTGTTTATTATATAGATGTCTCATTCCAATATCATGGATATGCTTCTTAAAAATTACAATAGAAAATGATTTGGTGAAAATATCAAACATATCATCACTTGACCATATATATTGAATGTTGATGTCCTTATTCCTTTTCTAACTCTTGAGTGAACGATAAGAATTTTGGATGAATATGTTTGGTTTTATTACTCTTAATAAATCCCTCTAACACAATGTAACCTTGTCTTTATATATTATGGTTTACTCTTTATTTACTAGAAGTTAACAAGTTGTTTGAATATGTTGTATCATCAATCTTAGCCATACACATTCTCGACTTACTATGGAGTGTAATTACTTTAGCATGATTTAAAAAAGTAGCAACAATGCCTTTTTTTTTTAGAAAGCTAGGAAATTGCAATACCTCCATAAGTAAATACATACCTAGTTTGAGATTTAATTTTGTGAGAATCAAACAAATAATCTGCATCTACATAACTAATTTGATCTTGTTTTGAATTATTAAAATAAAACAATCCTAGTATCTCTAAAGTAACAAAATATATGTTTAGCACCATTTCAATGTCTTCTTATAGGAGATGACTCAAATCATCTTGATCAAATTATACACCAATGTTTTTTATTGTGCATATGTTCAATTTGTAAATTAAGACAATATTTTATCTTTTCAAGGTTTTTCATTTCAAATATAAAGTCATTTTCTTTTCAGTTCCAATGATAATTAAACCATCCACATAAACAACAATAATCACATATTCGAATTTTATTTTCTTAATAAAAAAATAGAGGTAAATAGGATCATTTATATACCATTTGTTTATCAAATTAATTGGTTAACTAATTAATTAAAAGATAATAATCAAATAATTAATATAAAAAGATGAAATAACCTCCAGTGAGTAGGGATGGACAAGCAGTTAATCGAATTTTTGAACTAAAATCGACCGAAATTGGAAAATGGTTCGAGTTAAACATGGTACAGTTAGGAGATGGGTCAGGCGGTTTTTGGTTAATGGAAACGGGTTTGGATTTTTCCTAACCGAACAAATCAAAAAATCGAACTAACTTAATAGCCCTTATAATCCTAGATATATATACTCCCAACCATACCCCTCATTTTCATTTCTTCTGTTGTTCTCTAAAACACTCTCCCCTTCTATTTCTCTCTGGATCCATATTGAAACCTTAGTTTGGATCTGTGAAATCCACTATATCCCTCATTTTCTTCTTATCTTTTCAAGTTCTAACATCTATTTCATGTTTCTGAAACATGAAAATTTTGGTGGAAACCCCATTTTCATGTGATATTGTCGCCTTCTACTTCACTGATCCCTAATTTTCTGGTCTTTTGCTTCCTTTTTCGACTCAAGGCCCCTTGATTATAAACCAAATATGAGACAAAGTCATTGATCAATGACTTGTATATTGTGATGGAAGCCCTAATCGCTGTGAATTTGTCTCAAATCTTACATGAGTCTCAAAAATTGAAGATAAATTCTTATTTTCTTAATTTTTGAGATTTTAATTTCATATTTTATAATTTTAATATTTTTTTACAATATTTTAGATTAACAGTTTGTTTATTGACTTGCATGTTAGGTTTTATCCTTCAAATCTTTAGATTAAAGTATTCCAGTGAAATCATTGGATTATGAAAGGTATAATTTCAAGCTTTTCTTTAACTTTCTTGTTTAATTTCGTTTGTTTTTACATTTTTAAGGAAAACCCTACTTTTTAAATTTATTTTTATATTTAACAAATTATTAAATTAAAACCCTAAGTTTGTTTCTATGAAATAAAATTAGGGTTTTCAGTTAATTTAAATTAAAGCCCTAATTTTATTTCACAGAATCAAACTTAGAGTTTTAATTTGATAATTTGTCTTGTGATTTTGTGATAACAGATATTTACAAAATTTAGGATTTTTTTAATTTAGTATTTCTTATGTATTATTGCATTTGCATTCTGATTGCGTTTAACCTTTAACTGAATATTTGGATTCAATTACTTGTTTGAGACTCATATACTGGTAAGTGTTTGTGTGTTGTTTAGTTTTTATTTTAATTTAATTATGTAATAATATGATACTAATTATGTTTTTTTTCCTTTTTTTATTCAGGTTTTTAAAGGGTCTAGGGCTTACTTGTTTGTGACAACTCTGTATAGAAGTTGCTATTACAAAGGTATAATTTCATTAGGTTTTTGTGTATGTATTATTTTAAGTTGTGGATTTTGGATTGAGTTTAATCTAATATTGTCTTTATGGTTTGCCTTTAATGTTAGATGTCTAATACTGAGGGTGCTAGGATTGGAGCATTTGGTAGCAATACCAATACATCCAGTCCCAATATTAGAATAAACTCAAATGAACCATTAATTGTGGTGGAAGCCCCTCCTCCTCAGGAAATTGCTGAGGCCCAGCCACAAACAAGAAAAAAAGAAAGGTAACTAAGCTAAGATTAATTGTGTGGGGCCATTTCACACCTGAATATGATGAGTATGGTAAGATTACCCTAGGTAAGTGCAATTACTACAAAAAAATTTATATGTGTGACACTAAAAACAATGGCACATTCACTTTGAGAAATCATATGTTGTATTTCACATCTCATCCTTCTAGTAAAGAAGTTATACAAAAAAATTATGTTTTTCAATAAACAAACCCCTAATGATGATTCCCAAAAATTGACTGAGGGGCGTGACCAAGGGGTTCAAGAGGTAGTGGCGACTTTAGGCACTTGAAAGCTTAGTCATGATGCTACTAGGATGTTGTAGCTAAGATGATAATCATTATTGAGTTTCCTTTTAGGTTTGTAGAGGGGGAGGGTTTTATATTGCTTACGCAAACTACATGTCCCATGTTTACAGTTCCTTAAAGGAGAAATGTGACGAGATTATTATGATCTCTACACTAATGAAAAGCTTAATTTGAGGGTTTTTCATTAAGGCCAATTTCCAAAGAGTTAGCATAACCACTGACACTTGGACAAGTGTTCAAAAAATCAATTATGTGTGCCTTACAGCATATTTCATTGATGATGATTGGAAGCTTCATAAGAAAATCGTATCATTTATGTCTATCACCTCTCACAAGGGTGAATATTTGGGGTAAGCAATAGAAATGTGTCTTTTAGATTATGGCCTTCAAAATGTTCTTATTGTAACTATTGATAATGCAAGCAGTAATGATATTGCTGATGCATATATCAAAAAAAGGCTTTTGAATTGGGGTGGGGTTGTTTCTAATGGTGAGTTCTTACACATGATGTGCATAGCTCATGTGTTGAACCTTGTGGTTTAGGATGGATTGAAAGAAATTAGTAATTCGATGAAAAAAGTGAGAACCCAAGTTAGATACATTAGAAATTTCCCTAACAGATTGAGAAATTTCAAAGACATTGCCAATAGGCTTGATATTCCATACAAATCCTTTTTGGTTCTAGATGTTCTTACCATATGGGACTCCATTTACATAGTGTTGAGATTTGCTTGTGCTCATTGTAAATCCCTTTTGAGCTCTGACCGGAAAGACCCAAACATCATTTCTGACTTAGAAGGTGATCTGCTTGAACTTAGAGATTTTGATGCATGCAATAAAATGGCAGATTGTCTTGAGCCATTTTGCCTGAAAATGCTTAAAATTTCTAGCACACTCTATATGACTTCAAACAATTTTTTTTTTCTGAAATTGCTGATCTTGATTTGAGACTTAAAATCCTAAAAGAATGTGATGATATTGAACTATCATTGGTGGGGGCAAACATGAAATCTAAGTTTGGCAAGTATTGGGGGACCCTTCTAAAATGAACAAACTCATTTTCTTTGCCTCTGTTTTAATCCTAGGGAAAATGTGATCTACTTAAGTATTGCTTTGAGTCTATGTATGGTCCAATTATGGGATTAACATTGTTTACCAATGTTAGGATGGATTTTCAGAATTTGTAATATGAGTATGAGGTTATGTATGCCCTTAAAGTTCCCTATCAGTCATCTAACTCTTCAGCCCTTTCTGATTCCTCTTTTTCTTCTAGTAACTCACTTATCAAAGCTAAATTTAAGTTGCATACAATGGAAAAGGGTGGGGCCAAAACCAGTGAGTTAGAAATTTACCTAAGTGAGTTTATCATGGAAGAGGATGGATTAGACAATTTACTTTAGTGGAAGCTTAACTTAGATAGGTTTCCTGTTCTTTCTAAGATGGCCAGAGATATTTTAGTTGTTCCTATATCAACCGTTGCATCTGAAAGTGCATTTAGCACTAGTGGAAGAGTCATTGACCTTTATAGGAGTTCTTTAACTCCTAAAATTATAGAGGCATTCATTTGTAACCAAGATTAGATTAGAAGGTCAAATAATCCAATCTTCATAGAAGAATCACGTGAAGATTTAGAGAATTTGGAAAAAGGTGACTTTAGTTGCATTTAACTTGTCATTTTTTAAATGTTTGTAGAGTTTCCTATTGTTGGACTTGGCCAAACATATGTTGGTTCTGTTTGAGATCTTTTGTGTAAAGTGTTTTCTCACTTTAATTTAATCCACTTGATATTTGATGCAGGAAATAATCAAGACGAACAAAAGATAAATAAAATACATGTTTAGTCTAAGAATGCCCAGGAATTTTATGGAACCCAGCGAACTATGCTCGGAAAGAATTTTATAAAATCTCAAAAACTGCTGTTCATAACTCAATATGACTTATTTATAGTAAAACAGGAAAACCCTAAATTAGGAAATAATAAAAGAACAAAATTCAAAATTTAAAATAACAGCAAAAACTGAAAAATGCCAATTTGAGGGCCTAAACGATCGAATTTGGCCAAAAAATGACGGACTTCACATCCAAAGGAGTGAGTTTTATTCGTTGGCCCATTTC
>CAOJBK013515581.1:0-12022 GCA_948294925.1 Codiaeum variegatum
TCTATTTTATATATTTATATATATATATATATATATATATATATATATATATATATATATATATATATATATATATATATATCTATATCTTATTTAATGAGTTCATTCATTTTAATGTTAAATGTATACATGTTTTTTAAGTTTTATGTAAGAGAATCTATTCTCAAAAATTTTTTAGAATATGAGAGACAAGTTATCTTTTCCATAAACTTTAAACAATGTTCATGGTCATAGAATTATTTGTAGGAATATCATTAATCCGAAAGACCATCACCTCTGTTGTTATCCATGATAAGTATGAGATACTTGTTGATATTGAGGTATTGAGTCTCATGCTACAGACATGTGATATGGTGACAACATGTAGACATATTCATGTGATGACTGAGTTGAACAGTGATGCTAGATGATAGATAGATGGGTTTTATCCACTAGTCAATATCTTATCATCTAGATCATAATTGTGCATATAATATTTAGACTTGAGGTAACATGTTATCTAGCATATTAGTGGCTATGGTTTGTTACTGCTTACATACCAATACTATCCAAGTATTGGTATATCTCATGTGGAATCCATAATCAGTGATACTTTGAGGTAAATTATCTCTGAGAAAGGATTCATTAACTTGGGTAAAAAAGGAAAGAATCCTATGACTTCTATTGTTCTTGATATTCAAATCCTTAGCCAAGGTAGTTAAGATTCACTAGAAAGAGTTTCTAGTAGGAATTAGTTTATCGAGAACTATAACTGGATTAAGGTTATATGATCTAGGATATAGGGTTTGACTATTCCATGATCCTAGCTAAGACAAGAAATCTATAACGAAGGGATTTGAGTGTACAATAATTATGATCGAGAGATCCATCCAATGTCGAGGATATGATCATCGACATTCATTTATAGTTAGGTAGTCGTGATATGTTATGCTATAACTTATGGGACTAAGTGTGGAATGAGGATTACTAACTTGGAAGAAAGAAAAGAGTTCTTTTTAGTCCATTGCTTATTAGAACATAAACCTAGTAAGTAACACACTATAAAGCATTCTCATAACATGGAAATAAATTACATTAATAATTAATTGAAGAGTTTAATTAACTGTTAATGATAATTAAATTAAACTTGTAAATAAATTTGAAAAGACCCTAGCATGTCTTGAAATTTAATTCATAAAGGGATTAATTCAATTATATCATAATTTTTATGAGATACAAATAAGTATGACAAATTAAAATGATTTGGGATAAACAAATAAAAATAATTAAGCTTGAAATGAGATGTTAGCTTAATCCACATTAGATGTGGTTAATTAAGTTTTAAAGGTGATTCCTACTAACTAATAACTTAATCTAGTTGACTAATTGATTAGACAAATAGTCAACTAGACAAGTTAACCATACCTCACTTAATTTAGGAAAAAAGGCAACTAATATGTATGGGATTAGTTGAGGTTGTTATCATTTTTTTTCCTTATATAAACTAAATATAAGAATATGTGATACTATTCATATTATTCAAGTGTTAGAGAGAGAAAGTTCTAAACACAACACCAAGTAGAGAGAACAGAGTTGGTTCTAAGCACTAAAAACTCTCCTTCTATATATTTGAGAAATAAGTGTGTGGAGGCTAAAGTCTAAAACCAATCCTCCATCTCAAGTTCTCATGTAAAAAAGTAAGAGGCAAGAGTTTGGGCAACCGAAAAGAGACAGTTCGTGCTTCTTAAAAAGGAGAGTAGATCAATCTTTGGAAAAGCTTCGGTGTGATTCGAGCTAGAGGCTTCACATTTGGGGTGCTAAATAAATGAGGGAGTTGAGGTATTTCATGCTTCTAATCCTTCCTTGGTTATGTTTATGTTTTTCATAATAATTAGCTACTAGTATCCTTAGTTGAGTTACTGGTCCAAACTATATGTCTAGATATTTATTAAAAAGTTTGATAAATGACTAAATCATCTATGTTAAAGGAGTTTTAACATAGAACAAGTTTTTTAAATTATTTTAAAATCAAAACATGAACTTTTTAATTTTTTTTTTGCTTCCGTTGCGCGACTCGGTAACTCTCCTTCAGCTTTGTCAATTCAAACAAACACCCTAATCCCCTTAGTTATGTTCGCTAAGATTTGAACATCCCAATACTGGGAAGAGAGTGAAGGTGATCCCATAATTGAGTGGTGATTGATTTTTTAGCAGATGGATCAAAATTAGGAACCCATGGTTGGAGGCGAAAGATTCCTAGCTTCAAAGCTATGGCTCCCCAGGTCTAAATAGCTAGTTTTACCTCTGGAGATGGAAGAAAAATATGAAAATAACTCTTTTCCCAGTGATATCAAATGCCATTGGATGTGAAGTCCCCATATATTATTCAAAGTTTCTTTTAGATCAGATAAACGCTATGGTTTATCACCAGTATTCAGAACAAGATGGCTAATAAGGGATGATGTGCATATCTTAACCCTTATATCATAAATCGTTTGCATTATCCTTACTGTGACAAAGCTGCCTACATCTGAGATGGTGGTTGTAGATTTGTCAATCAATGATTTTGGCTCAGAAACACTGTTCCCCTTCACATTTGTTAATGATGATTGAATTAGACATGTAATTAAATTTATAAAGATGTTAACATTTCTTGATGCTTAATTCACACAAGGAAAATTTCAATTATGTCATAGTTTGTATGAGAAACAAATGGGCATGACTAATTGAAATAGTTTTGGATAAATAAATAAAATAATTAAGCTTAACATGAGATGTTAGCTTAATCCACATTAGATGTGGTTAATTAAGGTTTAAAGGTGATTCCTATTAAGTTTGGTCTTAAAGTAGTTGATTAGTAGACTATTAAATTAGTCAACAAACATATTTCCCATTCTCCTCCTCATTTTAAGCAAAGATGTTGAAGGATTTGGGTATAAGACTAACTAGGCCTTCATCTTTTTGCCTAAGAGAGATGAATGGGCTATAATTCATCATCTTCTACCTTTTTTTTTTCTTCTAATAGTTAGAGAGAGAAACTAAAGGTTTAAGAGAGAAAGCTTGAAATTCACACTAAAATTGAGAGAGTAAGCTTATTTTGAAGAAGAGTTTTTCAAACACAAACTCTTCTTCAATTAACCTTTGAGAAAGGAGTGTGGAGAAGCATTCAAGTCCAAAGCCAATCCTCAAGTCTCATGTTCTCAAGTAAATAAGGATAAAAATCTTGGGTAACCAAAGAAGTGAGATTGAAACTTCTTAAAAAGAATTAGAGAGTAAGCTTTTGGAGAAAGCTAGGTATATTTCAAGCTAGATGCTTCACACTTGAGGAGCTTAACAAAGGAGGGTGAGAGGTATTCTTACTTCAAACCTTTCTTTGTTCAACTTGTGTTTTGTACATAAATTGGTAATAATATGATTGGTTGAATTTATAGGTCCAAACTTAGGTTTAGGCATTTATTACAGAGTTTGATAAATGATTAAACCCTCTATGTTAAAAGATTTTTGACATAGAATTGATTTTTAAAGAATTTTAAAATTTCTAATGATTTTGTTAAAAGAGTTTTGACAAAATGTTTTACTCAAACCCTTAGTTAGGGAAAAGTTTTAAAGAGTTTGAAAATTTTCCTAACCTAATTTTCTTAAAAGAGTTTTAGCAAAATTTAGTTTTCGAAAAAGTTTTGAAAGTCGAATCTTTCACAGTTTGGATTTTTCCTCTGCTTCCGCTGTGCGACTCCACAACGTTTCCTTAATCAACATCCTGACAATTATAAAAAAAATCTAAAAGACAAGGATTTATGAATAAAAGCATGTCATTTGCAAACTGAAGATGGGTGATTTTCGGCTCACCATTAGGAAATTGAATAAAAGAAATAAGCTTCAAAGAGAACATCTTCTTGAGTAAAAGAAAAAGAGGCTCAATAGCAATGATAAAGAGAAATGGAGACATAGGGCATCCCTGCTTGAGCACATTAAAAATTTGGAAAGACATGGAAGGAACACCATTAATTAGAATCGATTCCTTAGAATGATCAAAGAATTCAAGAATCCATTTACACCACTTACCTTCGAATCCCATCTTAGACATAACCTAAAATAGGTAATCTCATTTAACTCAATCAAAAGCCTTCTCAAAATCTACCTTGAATAAGGCACACGAAAATTTCTTCTTGAGGCGAGAATCAATAACCTCTTTGGAAATAAGAAAGCACTCTAATATTTGACAACCCACAATAAAGGTTTTTTTAGTAGGGCCAATTAATCCTATTAGCTAAAAGCTTGAAGACAATATTGTAAATACCATGAACTAAAGAAATAGGCCTAAAGTCCTCAATAAAAAAAGAGCCTACCTTGGTGACTAAAGTGATAAAGGCTTGTTTCACATCATTATAAAGCTTCCCAAGTATTAGAAAATCATTCACCAACTTAAAAATTTCATGTTTAATGAAGTTCCATGCTCACTTATAGAAGAAGTTAATACCATTCAGACTTGGAACCTTATCAAAACTACAAGACCACATTGTCGCCCTAAGTTCCTCCATAGTCATATTCCTTTCCAGTTTTGTAACTTGAGAAGGAGCAAGTTTGGTAAGAATAAGATCATAAATGGAACCTGAAATAGGGTAGAATTTATTGAAATGACTTGGAAAAGTGTTTAGCAAAAGTAGAAGAAATTTCAAGCATATTAATAAGAAACACATCACCTTGCTTGATTTTATGAATAGAATTTCTTTGTCTTCTATTAGTAGCATGAAGGTGGAAGAAGTTGGAAATCATGTCCCTGAGCTTACACCAACTAACTCTGGATTTTTGTCTTTATAAACTCTCTCACTAACGAGTAAATCACAATGTTTCTTAAGCAAGTCTAGATTATTAAATTCATAATCAATAAGGTGCCTCGTCTCATCTAACAACTCAACCGAGGAAATATCTTTATTAATGTGAGAAAGAACAGTATTAATGGATCCAAAGCAGACACGGTTCCATGCTTTTGACATGTTGTAGAGTATAGCAAGCATTAAATCAATATAAAGAAAAGGTGGTAAGCCTTGACAAAAATGGGAAATCAAATATCTAAAACTTGTGTGTGTCCACTAATAATTTATAAAGCAAAAAGGCCTGACACCAAAATTGAGGAGAAAATCTGAGAGCCAAATCACATTATGATTAGAAGGTCCTCTAAGAAAGAATTGTAAATGAGTATTAGAAAAAGAGATGAGCCAAGCAGTTGAGACAAGAGATTTGTAAATATGGCTCATGCTATAGCTATTTGATAATGGCCAATTATACCTAGTTTTTACTTCATTTCTTGGCCATTATCTGAGTCCAATTGCATTTAATTTACTTATTTTAGTGTGTTTTCATCTCTTCTAAGTCTAAACATCAATTTGGAACTAAGTAATGCAAAGTTTTGGATTTGGCACACGAACAGGGCAAAAAGGAGCAAGATCGTAATGGGTTTGAATGTACTTCAGTTTTTTTATCATAACTTGAGCTACAATCTGCTAATTAAGATGATACATTGGAAAGATAAGAGAAAGATCTATAACTTTATATATGACTAGAAAGCCTAATTTAGCTTAAGAAAATCCTCATAAGCGTGAGAATTTCCCATAACCACAAGTGAGCTAGCTATTTGTCAAAGGTTTTTCTAGGTATTTTGGTATTTTAATCATAACATAAGCTACAGAGCTCTGATTTAGATGATTTAGATACAGTTGGAAAGATAAGGAAAATATCTAAAACTTTGTTAAGGACTAGAAAGCCTAATTTGGCTCACGGACATGAGAATTTCCTGTTACCACTAGTGAGCTTGCTGTTTCTCAAGGGTACAGGTACCATTGGAAAGATAAGAGAAAGATCTATAACTTTATAGATGACTAGAAAGCCTAATTTAGCTTAAGTAAATCCTTATGAGCATGAGAATTTCCCATAACCACAAGTGGGCTAGCTATTTCTCAAAGGTTTTTTTAGGTATTTTGGTATTTTGATCATAACATAAGCTACAGAGCTCCGATTCAGATGAGCTAGATACCGTTAGAAAGCTAATGAAAATATCTAAAACTTTGTTACGGATTAGAAAGCCTAATTTGGCTCACGAACATGAGAATATCCTGTTACCACTAGTGAGCTTGTTGTTTCTCAAGGGTTTTTCCAAGCATTTTGGTATTTTGATCATAACATTAGCTACATAGCTCTAATTCAGATGATCTAGGTATCATTGGAAAGATAAGAGAAATATATATAACTTTGTAGAAACTAGAAAGCCTAATTTAGCTCACCAGCAATCCTTACAAGCATGAGAATTTCTCATGACCAAGAGTGAGTTTGCTATTTCTCAAGGGGTTTTTTAGGCATTTCAGTATTTTGATCATAACTTGAGCTACAGAGCATTGATTCAGATGATCCAAGTACAGTTGGAAATTTAAGAGAATGGTCTACAACTTTGTAGAAGACTAGAAAGTCTAATTTATCACACGAGTAATACTCATGGGCGTGAGAATTGCCTATGACCACCTTGGTGCTTGCTATCTCTCAAGGGTTTTCAAGGTAAGAACTCATGGGAAATGGTTACAGGCATGAATATTGACCATCACCACGCATTTTCCAGCTATATAAAAGCAAAATTATAGAAAAAAAGGGTTGGTATGGGATTTTTAGGTCTAGGACTCATCCAAAAACCCTAGAGCCACCAAGAACTAAGAAATTACAGATCAAGAGAGCAAATTTGAGGTGGAGTAACACATTTGGATGTAAGATTGAGCAAGATTATTAAGGGATTAGAGGATTACACAATATTTCTTTATGGGTTTCTTGGCTTCTTTCCTTCTTTAAATTTTCTATTCTTTCTTTGTTATTATGAGTTAAACATCACTTTTTTACGTTGATTAGATAGGTTTTAATTGCTTTGTAGGGATTAATCAAAGGTTTTCTTAATGGAATTGAATTTTTATGTCAATTTATGTCTTTGAATGAAAATTTCTACACTTTACATAGCAAAGCATGCTTACTTAGAATTGTTGTTGCTTTTTCTTTGCTAGAGATAGAAACATTAAGCTTAGAACATTCATCGGCACATGGGTTTATTGTGATTGCTAGAGATAGATTCACAAACACCTAGGTTTCCTTTAATTCCTTAAATTTCTTAATGCTTTGCCTATTTGAATGGGTTTATGAAGAGATTCTTTAATCATTACTTAGGGATTAATGATTTAATCACTTGAGGAAAGGTTAAATCTAGTTTTGAAGGAATACCCATTTGATGCTTGAATGAAATTTCATTAAGTAATTGATTTTTCATGCCATTGTGATTAAATATGAGTCGAAGTCTAGGTTGATGCTCTATTTCATGTTTTTTTCCTCTTAAGTCTTGCATTTATTTGAATTTATCCCATTAGGAAGTAGTTAGTAGTTAGGAGTTTTAGTTTTAGTTTTTAATCAATCAAAATCAATATTAATTATAAACTAGTTAATAGTTTATGTTTAAGCTAGTACTTGTGTCAGTGTCTCTATGGATCGACCTTGTTACTGCAATACTACCTAAACGTTAGGTGCACTTGCCTAGAGCCATGGTAAAATTAGTTGTCGAGCTTTATATGATGTAAAACCCCTGGTGTTGCCTCATAGCAAGCATCAAGTTTTAGGCGTCATTGTTGGGGACACTTGTACGCAATATTAGTGATATAATAGCAAATATTAATCTTGTCTTTTTGTTTATATTCGTTTATTTTAATTTTTTTTTGTTTGTTTTTTTCTATTTTACCTTTTTATTTATTTTAAGTTTTTGCTATAGAAAAAATCTCTCAATGGATGATTGGTACTATCAACAATGGAGTTTCTACCCAAATGAAAAATGGGGATATCCGAAAAATCATTAGCATAACAAGGGACACATCTATCAAGATGATTTCCCAAATGAATATGAATGGAGTGCACAAGAAAAGTCATCCCTTGAGCTTACATGGGAAAGATTTGTGGAGTCTACGGAGAACTAGGGAAAGGATGTGCTAAACAAAAGTAATGTATTGAAAAATTCCTCCCCAACTCAAGTTGAGTTAGAGGCCACATTAAGGGATGATGAGCAAGAGCAAGAAGAGCGTAGGTTAGAAGAGACATTTGTGAAAATAGCGGAAGCTACCGATAGTAGATTTTGAAGCATAGAAGAGGTTATGGGAAACCAATGAACCTCTCTTCACAACTTAGAACTTCAAGTTGGGAAAATTTTGGAGTTCCTACAATCCTTACGAATAGATAATTTACCTAAGTATGTTAATGCCATTCTAGAGGAGCGACAAAAGAACACTACTGCCTGGTGGTTATGAGATGATGATGAAAATGAGAATGATGAGAAATATGACATGGATGAAGTGGGAACAAGTGTTGAAATTACCACACCCATAATCCACACACCCACCCGCCCAAATTCCAATGATCAAGCACCCTACCACACCATGCTTTACACTGATACCATACTTTTCAAAATGTTTAGTTATTAGAGAAACAAGTATGTGACTAGTACTTCTGGTCTCTAAATCTTGTTTAGAGAGGGAAATATACTCCGTGGAGGTGTTGGAAGACAAATTGAGTGCATTTGGATGGACAATCCGAGAATTATAAGGGAAGAAGATGTCATAGTCAGTCTCTTGAAAGCTCGACCTACATGCCTCACCACAAGACAATGGGTAAGGCTCTTTGACGATGGTTCCAAATCTCACAAGCTTATGTATGCACACCATGGAGAATAAAAAAATATTGTTTGTTGCTAAAAGAAGACTATGCAAAGGCCAAAACCCTTACATACTCTTCTTTTTTCTATTTTATAGAAGTATCCAATGCAAGGTAACCTTTGCTTCCTTGGTGGAAGATGAATAAAAATAATGTCCAGCTAATACAACGTTAAAGAAGCGCTGAATGGGAGGCAACGCATTAATCTTTTAAAATTTTCATCCTTTAATTTAATGCTCATTTTCTTGTGTTTTTTAATTGTAATAACCTTCTCCTTATTCCTTTGTGGTTTACTTATGAAACCAAATCTAACCTTGATTTGTAGTGCTTAATTTCTACTTTAGCTCGAAATGCATTATAAAGAATGTTGGACACCTTCCATTCTCAGGGCAGTACTCTTCCCCTCTCTCTCTCTTCTCTTTTTTGTTTTTACACAAATTGGGGACAATGTGTGATTTAAGTGTGGGAGATGAACAATATTGATCGGTTTGCATGATTGTATGTAGTTCAATTTTTCTCATGTATGAATGCCTTAGAACAGGAACAACGAATCTAAGCACAACACATTACAGGTTCCACTTACAGTTTGATAGGACTTAAAATTTGGATAATTTTTTTTTAAATCACTCACATGACACTAGTTTTCACATATGACTTTGATTTTTGATAAAACTTAGCACATAGTGGTTAATTGTAGGAATCTACTTGGCACGATTCCTACGAATAGGCTCTAGGACGTTCAGTCACTGTTGAGTGTCTAGTCCGTTTCTTTGGCATGAGTTAGGTTAAGAAACTAGAGCTAGTACCTATGTTGTTAGTTGACTTTCTTAGGAAATAGAATAAATATGGAAATATTGTGCACTCATAAGAAAAAATATGTGAAAAGAAAATAAATAAGGGACTTTGAAAATTACAACATATTCCGATGGTTTCGTATTGTGAAAAGCGATATCTAAAAAGTGAAACCATGAATATTGCTAGTAGCTAGCTAAACATGTATGTGACTAGTTGAGTAACCAGGGATCATTTCCATAAAGCTTTTACCTTCTCGTCAAAAGAATAGTGACAAGTTTAGCTAAGTCGGGTCTCTTAAAAAAATGAAAAATCCACAAGTTGCACACTAAACAAACAAAGGAAGTTTTCAATTATCAAGAAAAATAGATCGAGTGATTTGGGGAATGCTTAGGGTATTGATTTAATAGAGCCATATTTTTGGGATTAGACACTCGATTATGTGATTGAATTGCCTTAGAACTTGGTTGTTAGAATGACACCTTCTGGATACTGAACTTGAATACCGTGTCTATAGCTTAATCATGAAATCAAAGCATTGTGAAACCTAGTTCTCTATGTTAGTGATTTTTGCTCTTTTAATTTGTTCCAATTTTTGGTTCCTTCATTTTTGCAAGTGGAAGTTGTGTTTCGATTATGCTTATGTTTGCTTGAGGAAAAAGAAAGGGTTAGTGTGGGGGAGTTTGATAATGGCAAATTATTCCTAGTTTTTACTTCATTTCTTGGCCATTATCCAAGTTTAATTGCATTTAATTTGCTTTGTTTTAGTGTGTTTTTAGCTCTTTTAGGTCTAAACATCAATTTTGAGCAAAGTAATGCAACATTTTGGATTTGTCACATGAATAAGGAAAAAAAGAGCAAAATTGTTACTAGTTTGAATGTGCTTTAGTATTTTAATCATAACATGAGCTACAAAGCTCTGATTGAGATGATCCAGGTACCATTGGAAAGCTAAGATAAATATCTACAACTTTGTAAATGATTAGAAAGCCTAATTTAGCTCAAGGGAGATCCTCACGGGCATGAGAATTTCCCATGACCATTAGTGAGCTTGCTGTTTATCAAGGGTTTGATCATAACATGATCTATAAAGCTCCAGTTTAGATGCTCTAGGTACTGTTGGAAAGCTAAGAGAATGATCTATATCTTTGTAAAAGACCAAAAAGTATAATTTAGCTCACAAGTAAACCTCATGGACTTGAGAATTGCCTTTGACCACCTTGTTGCTTGTTGTCTCTCAAGGGTTTTCAAGGAAAAAACTCACAGGCAGTGTTCATGGGCATAAATATTGCCTGAGACCACATAGTTTTTAGTGGTATAAAAGTAAAATTATAGAAAAAAAGGGTTAGTTTGGGAGTTTTAGGTCTAGGACTCAACTAAAAATTCTAGTGCCACCAAGAACTAACAAATTACAGATCAAGGGCGCAAATTTGAGGTGGAGTAACACATTTGGATGCAAGATTGAGAAAGATTATCAAGGGATTAAGGGATTAAACAAGATTTCTTCATAGGTTTCTCAGGTTCTTTCCTTCTTCTCTTAATTTTATGTTCTTTCTTTGTTATTATGAGCTAAACATCACTTATCTACATAGATTAGACAAGTTTTAATTTTTTTTTTGTTTGGATTAATCAATGGTTTTCTTAATGGAATTGAATTTTTGCATCAATTTTTGTCTTTGAATGAAATTTTTTGCACTTTACATAACAAAGCATGCTTGCTTATAATGGTTTTTGCTTTTTCTTTGCTAGAGATAGAAAGATTGAGCTTAGAACACTCATAGGCATATGGGTTTGTTGTGATTGCTAGAGATAGATTCATAAACACCGAGGGTTTTCTTTGATTCCTTGAATTACTTAATGCTTTGCCTATTTGAATGGGTTTATGAAGAGATTCATTACTCATTACTTAGCGATTAGGGATTTAATCACTTGAGAAAGAGTTAAATTAAGTTTTGAAGGAATACATGTTTAATACTTGAATGAAATTTCATTGAGTTCTTGATTTTTCTTGCAATTATGATTAAAAATGAGTCAAAGTCTAGGTGGACACTGTATTTCATGTATGTTTCCTCCCAAGTCTTGATTTTTCTTTAATTTATCCCATTAGGAAGTAATTAGTACTTAGGAGTTTTATTATTAGTTTTTAATCAATCAAAATCAATATTGATGAAATACATATGAGCCACGCAGTGGAAACTAAAAGTGGAGAAACGATCCCCGGGGAAAGGGATTTGAATTCTAATTTTCAAAACTTTTTCGAAAACTCAATTTTGCTAAAACTCTTTTAATAAAATTAGGTTACGCAATCTTTCAAACTCTTTGAAATTTTTCCCTAACCTAGGATTTGAGTAAAAACATTTTGTCAAAACACTTTTAACAAGATCATTAGAAAATTTTCAAACACTTTGAAAAATCAATTCTATATTAAAACTCTTTTAACATAGAGGGTTTAGTCATTTATCAAACTCTTTAATAAATGCCTAAACCTAAGTTTGGATTCATAACTTCAACCAAGGATATTTCACCAATT
>CAOJBK013515746.1:0-10093 GCA_948294925.1 Codiaeum variegatum
ATCATTGCATTCTCATATTCATTATTTGCTTGCTTTTTAATTTAATTGTTTATGTACTTTCAAATCAAAACCAAATCTTCTTTTACTTTTACTTGCACTTTAAGAAACAAATTAATAAATCTTAACAAACCATTATAATCGGTCCTTGGGAATATGACCTTGGGTTCTCTTCTTGTGCTGCAATAGCCCGTATACTTGCGGTCGCTATTTGTTAGTATATTTTGAGGTGAACACTTGTCATGCACCAATCTTCATCAGTTCGGGTGTTTAACGGCAGTAGAATGTCCAGCAAACAGTTTGGTGGCCTCCTTCAATTGGTTAGCTCAAGTGCAACGTAGACTCTAGCATTCTTCCCAGTTCGAGTTACATAGGTGTTGGGATGGTCATTAGGGACAACAATGGTTCATTTATTTCAGGACAAAAAAAAGTAATCCATGCTCAAAATGATAACAAAAATATGATGATTATTAATGCTTATTCAAGCCAAAACATATTAATCAATATAATTAAAATTAGAAACGTAAAATATACTGCAAGAAAAGGATCCACAATCACAAAAACAATGGTTAGATAAATATTAAAAATAAAAATGGATTTGGGTAAAAATTAAAATATTTTTGGGAGAGGGCCAAACATAAAATCCAAAGAAAGTATATCATGATGATGGTGGTGATATCACACGTGACTATAATTGCAGGCAGGAGCGTCTTCACGTGTGAAAGTCTGGACCACTAGTCTAAAGCCAGTCTGTTTTGCTTTTCTTTTCTTTTTTTCCTTGACAAAAAAATTATATATATATATATATATATACTTTTTTTCTATAAAAATATTATATTTGTAAGTTATATATATGGAGTAAAGAGGAAGAGACGCTCCTCCTCAATTCAAAGTGCTGCCCACCAACAATCCACATCCCAAAACACAAAACAATTACCTTTATTAAAATAATACTATCGGATATGACATTTAATTAGTTATTCCATTTACATATAATTTGAGAAATTTTTTAATAATCTTTAAAATAAAAATACTGCTTAATATAAGTATACTTTTTAATTCCTTTATTCTATTTTAATCATATATTACATTATAAGGATATTATATGTAGTATGACCTCAAAAGAAAATATTATATACTAGCGAAAAAAGAAAGAAAGGAAGAAAGAAAATATATACAGTAGCAAAAAAAAAAAAAAAAAGGAAAATATTATATGTATGTTTGCTTGGTTTTGGTGCAATTGGACAGATTTAGAACCTTTGACTCTAAAATCTGATAAAATCAAGATGGTCAATGGCTTTAACTCTGCGTGTGTGACTGTGATCAAACTCTGATCACTCACTTGATTACAAATGCTGCTGGGCAAATCATGCTTCCATAACCAATGTTTTTAAAATCGGGCCGGTCTCATGATTGGGTCACGGTCCGTCCGGTTCAACTGGCCGATCCAATTACAATACCCCTTTTATTATTTATCATATATCTTATGTATTATGTTTATATTTTCTTTTTATATTATAGAAAATTTTATAAATTTTATAAGTCAATACTTTCTATATATATTTATTCCGTATAAAATTTTATTTGAATGAATGTAATAATATAATTTACTATTAATCAATTAGTATAATTGATTAAATAATTAAGATAATATTTAAATAAAATTATATATAAAAAAATTAATTATTATTTCTATTTACAGATTTAAATTATATATTTAAATTTTATTTCTATAGAGAATTATTTAATTTTATTAGTTAATTTCTTTCATATAAACATTTTATTTTGAATGGATGTAATTATAATAATTTATTAATAATTAATTAAATTAATATAATATTTAAATTGAATTATTATGAAATTATATTTCATTGATTTAATGAGAATAAATATTTATAATATTGATAATTAAATATTTAGAAAAAATAATTAATTTTTATTTTTATTTGAAGATTTAAATTGTATATTTAGAAAGAATTTATAAATATTTAAATTAAAGAAATTAAGGAAATAAAAAGATTAGAAAAATAATTCTATTTTTTATATTTATTTTTTGACTAAAAAAATATTAATGTTTCAATTTAATATCTTAATTTATGAAATTAAATAAGAAAAAATTTTGATAAAATTAATTTTTTTTTAAATTAAAAACTTGAACAGGTCGGTTTTTTTCGAGTCGAAGCGGTTTTTCCAGTTCACTATCCTATTAGTTTTTTTTTTTTCATATTTAGAACCGGATACCGATCTGGTCCGGTTCTGATAACACTATCCATAACCATATTTATGCTTTATGTTTTTTATTCTCAATTAAACTTTGGCTTTTTTGTTCCAAGAGATAAGGACTTTTCTCTTAAAACCTCTTTAGATGTGTTTCCTTGTATTTGAGTTGGGAATTTTCTAATGAAAAGTATTTTATTAATATTTTTTATGTTAATCATAATATATTTTTTTCTTATTTTAATTTCAATTTTTTTTCCCAAGACACATCAACATAAAATGATAATGTATCCTCGTAAGCATGTCAAAAGTTCACTTATAACCAATTAAGCTTGAGTGAGTATCACTTTACTTTCTTTTTTTTTTATGTGTGTATATAATGCAAAATAGAAAAACATGATGAGATTGAGCTACTTTATCCATCCACGGTGAGCAGATTATTTGAATTAATTGATCAAAACAATAAAAACTTAGATGAAAATGTAATTACAAAATTGACTTCAATAATTTATGTCAAATGCCCATACATATGAATGGATATTAGATTAGATGATCTATAATACATGGGATCATTTGACATTGTTCATTCTAAGATTTGAACAACTAAACTTTATGCGTTAAGTAAATAAGGCTAAAAAGCTCACTTCATGTGAGTTCAGTATAAATTCGTCCAAAAACAACCCATAATTATTCTAATTTTTTTTACTACTAAAGGGGAAGCTAGTCTCCATCTTCGAATAGAAAGTTATTACCTATCAATAGCTAAGGAAAAAAAAAACAAATCAAACTCCTAATTGGATTGCTTCAAATAATATTTCTTGAAGAATTTCATATCAAATTCTCACTATAAATACACCTTAAGCTAGGGGCGTTAAATATCTCTAAACTCTCTTGTTTGGTCCATTGATTTTCTTCTTGTATATATTACTGATTTAAGTATTAAATCCATAATTGACTTAAGCATTGCAGTGATCCCGAGGTAAAAGACTCCAATTCTCCTCTAACCATTTCTTGTGTTGTAGACTCTCATTAGGATCGTTCTACACAAATTTCATGAAGTCCTACTAAGTGAGAAGGGAAACCAAGCTTGGCTCACTAGCAGACACAATTCTTGTTTCACTTTAATGCCTCTTTCTTCTTCTAGAACTTTATTGACGGAAGATTGATGGAAAGTAAAAAAGATCGAAGTTTTCAAACACAAAATTTTCATAGTAATATAGTAAGGCTAATCTTTGCAAAGTAAAAAATTTTCATAGTAATATGGTAAGGCTAATCTTTGCAAAGAAACATCTAACAAAAGGAATTAAAATTCAAAACTTTTTTAACTCAAATTTGGAACTGCGCATTGGATGCATTGAGTTCCATAGTACACCAACCTCTTTTCAGGTTTGGAAAGGAAATCATAGCTTGCATGCACCACTGAATCAACTATGTCACACTTAGCCTCTTTAACCTACTAAATCACCTACGCCACCCTTATCCTCTTCCACATACCATTATGGCTAAGTTCTACTTAAATGCTGAAGTTTAGTGAAATACTTAGACAAGAGTAATGGAAATATAAACTGCATAGAAGCCGAGATTGAAAACTAAAAAAAAATTATCACATCACTAGATTTAATTAGGCATTTTATGCACTCAAACACAACACATAAGTCGACCGAAACTTGAAGGAAATCTATATGGTAATTGCAACAATAAAATCTTATTTAGAGTTGGAAACAAAACAAAATAGCAAATAAGGATTCTCCTCTGGTAGCCAAAGCCATCCGAGATCCCCAAATAATGAAACCCTAGTCTAGAGTTCATAGAGTGGAGACAAAACATTCGAGGAAAAAAAGTTTATGATTTTGGTATAGTTTCAACTCATAATTGTTGAAGATTTGATTCAACTTTCAAAAAATTTTGGATAAAAATGAAATCATTGGTTCAATCTCGAATAAGGCCATGTTTTCTTCATCTTAAAAAATAATATTACGTAAAAAATCAATTTTAATTAGTGAAAATCAATTTTAATAAATAAAAATCAATTCTAATCAGTAAAAATCAGTTTTATTTAATAAAAATCAATAACAATAAATTCGATGATGCCTTAAAATTAGTTATAATCAGTAGATCAATTTTAATAAATAAAAATCAATTTTAATAAATAAAAGTAAAATTTAATAAGTAAAAATCAATTTTAATTAGCAAAAACAATTCCAATTCAGAAAAATCAAGTGAAGAGAATAAGGTCTAACAATCGAGTTATTATTATCTAGGAACTATTTTTAAAAAATATATATATATAAAACCGATTTAGGTCCAACCCAAAATTTTAATCCAAATCTCATGAATTATATACAAAATGGAATTATTATATATCTAAATGTATATGGAGTTATGCAGATTAAACATAAAATTAATATAAAAAGTTATAAGAAAAAAATTTTAAAATAAGTGAAAATATCTATCTATATCTATATATACTATATATAAAAGTATGTAAGGGGATGAGACACATATAATTATGAGAATGGCCTCGATTATTATGCTTAATATAGGGGTGTGAACACTAATTTTGGCACTATTAAATCCAGCTCGTCGATAAGAGTCCAACGGATCTGATCGGACTCAATTTGAACTTCAAACGAACCTAAAAAAACCGAATCAAACTGAACTGAAAAAGATCAAGGAAAAATCGGATCCAAGAACCTTGGTCCAAAATGGCATCGCGCAGAGCTAAACGACAGCACGCATGCACGTGTCGTTAACGCATGCGTCGTTGTTTAGACATGTGCGTGGAGCTGATAACGCAAGCATTGGCTGGTTTACGCATATAGCGTCGTTTGTGCATGACAGCTCTGACACATGTGTGACACTCCTGATGCATGTATGACATTGTTCACACATGGCTATGATATGATTCCCTATAAATACATTATTTTGCATAATAGAAAATAATTTTTAACTGAATCCCAAATTCGATTTTGATATTCATTTTAGCCTCCCTAAACACTAAAATTATTTCCAAACACAGTCATTTTTCTCCAATCAGTTTCATTTTCTAGATTTTTTACAGTTCATCAGTTCCGTCATTTTCAACCCAGTTTCAGACAGTTCTTTCCCAGTGCTCTCCAAACACAATAGAGATTCGTTCTGGTTTTATCAAGCCTTCAGACCCCCCAATTCCGAAATTTTGAAAAAAAAGGTAAATACAGTACAATATTTTCTGACCCATTTGTATTTTGAATTAAGCCCTTTTAATTGAAATTAAGACATGTTCATTTAATTAATTATTTTTCTGAAATAATTCATATTAAACCCTTTTAATTTGAATTAAGGCATGTTCATTTAAATAATTATTTTTTTTGAAATAATTCATTTTAAGCCATTTTAATCTGAATTACGGCATGTTAATTTCATTAATTATTTTTCTGAAATAATTCATTTTAAGCCTTTTGAAACTGAACTGAGGCATATTCATCAATTGATTATTTTTCTGAAATAATTTAATTTGAAGCCTTTTAAATATGATTTAAGGCATATTTATGAAAAATCAATTTTCATAAATTAAAGCCAATCAAACCCTAAAATGAACTTAGGTGACCCACTCAAAATCATTTTTCATTAATTAAAGTTCAGAACTGATTAATAGCCTGACGGTAAATTATTTTTAATAAATTAAAATCAATTAGCTATTGAACACCAAACCATCTACTGTTAGTAGAACAACCCTCAACCTTTCGCAAGAAGGGAGAACGGTGTGGGGTTTGATTCTCATTCAAAGGGATACGCCGGCAAGCCATTTCATGTCTTCAACTCCAAACGTTTATTTTTCCTTTTATTTCTTTTTTAATTGTATTTTCAGTATTTTTTTATTATTTGATATGTTGTACTTTATTTTATTGTTATTATTGTTGTTATTAAAATTTGCCTTTGGGGAATATGTGCTCCTCCCAGATCATAAGACTGAAGGGGAGATCCCCTAATTTAATTATTTTATTTTAAGTTGTTATTATTTTCTTCTGGGATGTTGTACCTTCCCTAGAACCTGAAGTAGGTTAGAGGAAGGACCTCTAGCAAAATGTTGTTTTTATTGCTTTGTGCGATTGTTCATTTGCATATTACTATGTTCATGCATCATATTGGCATGCTTACTCTGTTCATGCACCATAAATATCTGTACATGCATACATGAAACCGTTTTAACCGAAATCATACATTTTTAAGCCAAAAGTTGTTATGTAAAAATGGTAAAAATTTGTTTTTCATAAAAATTATTTTATCAGATCTCAAATCCCTAAACCCTCTCTGATTCAAACAAGAACAGTCTTTTCAATTGGTTTAAAATATTTTTTTCCTAAAATGGAGTTAATTCAAATGGTTTCTTAATCACCATAGAAAAATCATTTTCTTAAAGATTAGTTGGTGACTCTAAACACTCACACACCACATGCACCCCAATGAACAAATGTAGATGCATAAATGTGGGACCCGGCCATAATCCGGGATATCATGGGCAATCTGGCTCCTAGCAGTCGGAGCCATAAGCACTCGGAGGAGCACTGGATGATCCTGCCGGTCGCTCGGACGGGGCCTCACAACTAGCGAAGCCACTGGGGATGTTTGGAAAACTGAATCAAACTAAGTGGATTATTTTATGAAAAACAATCTTTTGGCTTAAACTTGTATGAAAGTAGGTTTCATGCATCACTTAACATGCTCCCTTATCTTAGGAAAACTCAGATAGAGAGTAGCATCGAGTGAGTTTCCCTCTTTAGGACTGCTTTGCTAATAGCAAAATCATCCAACTCCAAGGCGTACCCTCCAATCCTTTCGGCTGGAATAACGAGGTTGCACGTAGCTGCTGGACCCATGCAAATCTTTTTGATTCACATGTGGTTTGGAATATCACACCTCTAGTTGTGGGCAACCTTAAAATAACCAAACTATCATGTAATAATTCGAGTTGACCCTAGGTCCCATGTACCCTAAAAAACTCTAAATATTACTGTCATCATGAAATATTTTTCATCTCATGCATACATGCATGAATGCATGCATCACTACATCCAAAACATTGAAGTTGGACAAAGTGAAACCGTTCCAGACAATCCCTTAAGTCAAACACTTGCCTTGTTCATAAAAACACCTACCTCCTAATGGTTCAAAATTTCTTTCAAAAGCTGATACCCTGTTTTCTTTTGTCCTAAAAGGTCAACATGTCAACTAGAGACAACGCTACCCTCAACACTGCTACTGATACCCCCACTACTGAAAATCTGCTTACTCCACTGGCACCTCCCACTAATATTATAGAAATGTTTGCTGAGATCATGATAAGACAGGATGAAGCCCTAAAAAATCAGCAAGAGACTTTGTCGGCTATGATGGAAGCCCAAGAACAAACAATCCTGGGTAAAGTGCAAGCCATGCTGACTCAAGTTAGGATCCACCCCACCAATCATGCTTCCACCTCTTCCAATGTTGGCAAGGGAGTTTTGGCTAATGAAGTCGTTGTCCTAATCCACAATCTAGGCATGGAAATAGCACCCCAACTACCCCTAACGTGGATCCTTTCCTGAAGGGAGTTGAAGACCATCCACTCCTCAAGACTATAGGTAAAAAGTATAAAGAGATGGATAAGACCTTGAAGGCCTTGAAGAAGAAAGAAAATGTCTTGGATGTGAAAGCCTTAAGTCCTTTATCCAATGCAAGATTTCCACCCAAGTTTCAGATGCCAAGCTTCGAGAAGTTTGACGGCACTACCTGCCCCAACACCCATTTAAGGATTTATGACGGGACACTTCAGCCTTTAGGAGTGGAAGGCGAGCTCCTTGCTCAGATCTTCCAACAATCACTCACTGGCGTGGCTCTAAGCTGGTTCATCCAATTAGATGACTCCAAGAAACTGACCTAGGAGTCAATATGTAATGAATTTATAAATCAATATTCTAATAATCAAGAGATTGATGTAAAGAAATGAGATCTTGAAACTGCTGAGAAATTACCAAAAGAGACTTTCAATGCTTTTATCACTTGATGGAGGAACAAAGCCTCCCAGATAGTAAACAGATAATCAAAATCTGAACAAATTAATATTATTATCAAGAACTTGGTGCCTATGTACCGTGATAGAATGATCACATAGTATCTGCCCGACTTCAAAGCCCTTTTGAATGTTGGTACCCGACTGGAAGATGGAGTTGAATCACGCCTCATCAAGGATGACAATTAGACCTCATCCTCCCAATTTAAGAAAAACAATAGCACCTAGAATGAAGGTGGAGTTAATACTATCTCATCCCTCAAGCCTCTCTAGATACAAAGAAGAGAATTCAGCAACCTAAGAGGACTAACACTGAGTTATCTCCTGAAGCAATGCATTGAAAAGGGTGCCTTCCAACCATTGGAACCTAAGCCCATTCCAAACCCACTACCCATGAACTTTAACATGAATGAAAGGTGTGATTACCACAAGGTCCAGGCCATAAAGCTGACGATTCCAAAGCCCTTTGCCATAAAATTCAAGATCTCATCGATGTAAAAGACCTCTTTCTACCTACCGTGAATGTGGGCATAAATCCCCTTCCAGAACACAATGTCAATGCAATCCTAAATGAATTTAAGGAAGGGGATCCAACATGCCTCATTACTGATGCTGTGGCACTAAGCAATTATCACTACACCGGAGATGGCTAATATTCCTTAGAGAAGTCATTTTCCCCAAATTGCTCATCCCCGACTGGCCAAGCCTCTTTGGTGAAGTCAGTCCATAATGATCAATGTTGCGTTATCATCGACCTAAGACACTTGGGAGATGAAATTAATGTCATTACCAGAAGTGGCAGAATAACTTAGGCTCCAACTACCCCTGCTTCTGCAAATCAGTCTATGCCTCAGAACAAAGGGACTCTTGAACTTGAAGAGGATCCCATACTCAAGCAACTTAAGAAGACTCAGGACAACATTTTCATATGGAATTTACTTGTATCTTCTTATCCTCATCACCAAGCTCTTTGCAAGGCGCTGAGCCAGTGTCAAACATCACCTGACATCTCCCACAATACTCTAGTCATATCAATCACCAGCTCTATAAAGGGTACATCCATCTCCTTCTCCGACAATGAGATCTCGCCTAGGGGACCACACAATGATGCTTTATACATCACTTTAATTACTAGAGAGAAAACGATTCCCATGACTATGATAGAAAATGGGTTTGCCCTCAATGTTTGCCCACTGAAGGTGACTAGCTGCTTAAGATTAAATATAATAGATTTCCCCCTGTCAGATCAGATTGTACAGGCATATGATAATTCAAAAAGAGAAGTTCTTGGAGTGGCAACATTGTTCATCACTATGGGCCCCACTACCTTTAAAATGCCTTTCTAAGTCATTGATATACCTTTCTGCTTCAACTTGCTTCTTGGAAGACCCTGGATACATCAGGCTAAGGCAGTACCCTCTACTCTACATCAAAGGGTCAAGTTCCCCCTGAAAAATGGTGTGGATACCATCAAGGCTGACACGTATGGCAAATCTGAAGTCCCAAACACAGTTCCAATCCTAGAGATTTAGCTTGAGTTGTCACCATATCCTTTATCCGGCTTCTCCTTTGTACAATTCATAGAGGCTACCAGCAATGAGAAGGAAACGGTCATCCTAGACTTTGATCCTTACTGCAACCCAATAGTAGGGAACATCTTTAAGCATATGGCCTATTTCACAAGGATGGGCCTTGGTAAGAACCAATAAGGTATCAAGTCTTTCGATGAATACCCAGTGTCTATTCCACTATTTGGCATGAGTTATAAACCTACCGATGATGAAATTGAAAAGGCAAAAGCCCAGGCAAGAGAGAGGTCCTTGATTACTAGAAAAGGGGGTGAACTAG
>CAOJBK013517574.1:0-10820 GCA_948294925.1 Codiaeum variegatum
CGGCGTATCCCTTTGAATGGAAATCAAACCCCACGCCGTTCTCCTTTCCACGAAGGGGTTGTTCTAGTAATAGTGGGGTGGTTTGGATGTTCAGTAGCTAATTGATTTTAGATTTGTAAAAATAATTAACCGTATAGGCTATTAATCAACTCTAAACTTGATTAATGAAAAATGAATTTTGATTATGTGTTGTACCTAACATATTTAGGATTTGGTTAATTTTAATTATGAAAATGGTTTTCATAAAATATTGCCTTAATTTGAATTAAAGGGCTTAAAATGAATGATTTAGAAAGCATGTCTTAGGTCTGAATTAAAATGCTTAAAATAGTAATTTGATTGAAGGTAAAAAGCAATACTATATCATATTTACCTTTTTGTGTGGTTTGGGAACTGGAGGTTCTGACGGTTTGATGAAGTCGGTGCGGGTCTCTCTTGTGTTCACAAAGTGTTGATTGAGTGTCTGAACTGATGTAGACTAGGCTGGATTGAACGTTGACTGATTGAATTGATCGTATGTAACGTCTAATATTGTGGTGTCTAGAGTGCCTATTGTCTGAAAGGTGCATTCTGGAGGCTTTGATTGATGTAAAATTGTGTAAACTGATGTCTGGTGAGTGTATATAGGAGTGTTCTGTAATTCAAAAAAAGTTGGTAAAAAAGTCCAAACCCGGCTCTGTTTTGGAGGGTCGAATTTATAGAGATATGAATTAAAAAAACCCTAAAATTGAAAGAGGCATGCATCACACGCTCCACACATGTTTGTGGGCCTTAACGCATGTGTGAAGGGCTTAACACATGCACATACCTGAAGTCGTTTACGTGTTGTCTTGTTGTTTTGGGTCTGAGTCTGTCCTAGGCCCAATTTTCTAGGTCCGATTCAATTCAATCCAATTCAATTTTTTAGGCTTTCTAAGCTCATTTGAAATTTGATTTGGGCTCGATCAGATCCGTTAGGCTCGTATTGATGGGCCAGATGTAATGGTGTCAAAATGAGGGTTCACAGAGGGACCCAAATAAGTATTGTGAATTTCAGCAAGACAAAGGCCATAATACCGAAGACTGCATGCACCTCAAATATGAAATGGCAAGATTGATCCAGAAGGGGGTGCCTAGTATTATAAGGTATGTCAGGTGGAATAACAATGAGCAGTATTGAAGAAAGCCAGTCAAAGAGGGCAGATGGGACAATAGAGATAGGAGGGATTACCCCTCAAAACCAAGGGAAAGACAAGTGGCAAGCGACATATTTGTCATAATGGGGGGAAGCATTGCTGGGATAGCTCGACCTCGAGAAAGAAGGTAGTCAAGGAAGTATGTTTGATTGCACAAAAAAGCGGATCTTAGGTTCAGCCCTCTATTACATCCATCAAGGTTGTGTGCAATAACCTTCTCACACGAGGATGGGAAGCATGTTATCCACTCTCATAATGATGCTATAGTTTTTCAAGGGTATGTAAACAACTATAGAGTCAAAAAGATCATGGTAGATGATGGGAGCTCTGTAAACATGATAACCATGGACTGTTTCAAAAAGATGAAATTGAATTTGAAATACGTGAAGCCGGTAGTAACACCTTTGGTAGGGATTGGTAAAGATCATGTCTGGCTGAAGGGCTCGATAAACTTGGAAGTCGAGCTGGGAGATGGCGAACTGACTAGGATGGTCACAACAAAACTTATGGTAGCATATATAACTTTTCCCTATAATCTCCTATTGGGTCAACCCTATTTATATGCTATAGGGGGTATAGTAAGAACCTATCATCTCACCCTGAAGATTCCTAGTATGATGGGTGAGGTGGTATGTAAGGGATGCCAATAGACAGCTAGGCATACTTACTTTAATGCTTTAAAATGGATCTATTGTGTGGCACAAATAGATCTAGAGGAGTTACCACCAGAGAAGAATTATCTGGAGCTTCGGGGTGAAGTAACTTAAATAACGACACCTGGGGGCAAGGTGCAAGTGGGCAGTCAGTTGGACCTGCAGGTTAGATGAGGGATAATAGATACATTGGAAAAGAATATCAAGGCCTTTGCTTGGAGCACGGATGACCTAACAATGGTGGACCCGAAAGTCATCATCCACAAATTGAACATAGAAAACTTAGTTAAGCCCATAGCACAGAGAAAGAGGAAACAATCCATAGAAAAGTAGGTAGCCATAGCTGAGGATGTGCAGAAGTTGCTAGCGACAAAGGTTATATAAGAGGTACATTACCCAAAGTGGCTTGCTAATGTGGTTATGATGAAGAATCCTAATGGGTCATACCACATGGGTGTTAATTTCATGGATCTTAGTAAAGCCTACCCTAAAGATCCATACCCTTTGTTAAGCATCATTCAGTTAGTAGATTCTATGACAGGGCATGAGCTCTACACTTTTCTGGATGCTAGGTCGGGTTACCACCAAATCCATATGCATCCGAGGGATGAGGAGAATACCTCCTTTGTGACAGACCAGAGGACTCGCTATTATAGGATGATGTCATTTGGTCTTCAGAATGTAGGAGCTACATATCAGAGAATGGTCAATGCCATGTTTAAGGAACAGATATGAAGAATGATAGAGGTCTACATGGATGACATGATCATTAAAAGTAATAAGGCCAAAGATCACCCGAAAGACCTTCAAGCAGTCATATAACCTAAAGCATAATCATGAGAAGTTTGTGTTTGGGGTTCCAGCAAGGAAGTTCCTAGGCTATATGGTGTCACAGAGAGGAATTAAGGCAAATCCATAGCAGATCAAGGCTATTTTATAGATGCATCCTCCAAAGAATGTCACTGAGGTCCATAGGTTGAATGTTAGAATAATTACCTTGGGCAGATTTATATCTTGTTCAATCTGACGGTGTTAGTCCTTCTTTAAAACTCCAAAGGGCTTGAAAGAATTCAAGTGGATAGATGAATGCCAGAGCTCATTCAAAGAGACCTCACCCCCACTGCTGAGTCGACCTATGCTAGGAGAAGACCTCTATATCTACCTATCTAATATGGGGGAAATGGTGGAGGGTGTATTGGTAAGGGAGGAATCAAGGGAGCAGTACCCCATCTATTATGTTAGTCGGGTTCTAAAGGATGTTAAGACAAGATATTCGAGGTTGGAAAAGCATGTGTTGGCCTTATATATTTCAACCCAGAAGCTAACGCATTACTTTGAGGCCCATACAATAATTATGAGGACAGACCTACCCCTAAGGAAGATCCTTCAGAAGCCAAAAACTTCTAATCGAGTGTCAAAATGGGCAATCAAGATATGAGCCTAAGGGTATAGTACGAGCCCAAGAAAGCTATGAAGGCATAAGTACTGGCTGATTTTGTGGCCAAACTAACTCCAGCAGATGAAGTACAGCTCATCCAAGTAGAAAACTGGCAGATGTGGGTGGATGGAGCAGAATGTGATGAAGGTACGGGGGTTGAAATAATGATTAAAAGCCCTCATAATGTGGTCATAAGATATGCAGTTAGATTGGAGTTCAATAGCTCCAACAATAAAGCAGATTATGAAGCCTTTTTAAATGGTTTAACATTAGCCAGAAAATTGGGGGTGGAGAATTTGACTATGTATAGTGACTCCTAATTATCAATCAATCAAATCCAGGGGAACTTCAAGATCAGAAATGATGATCTAGCCCTCTATGTGAATGGAAGAGGAGATGGATGGAACCCTTATTAGTTGGTTGTCAGAGGGAATGCTCCCTCGGGATAAGAAAGAGGTATTTGGGGGACCTGTATCGGAGGTCCCAAACCCATCCCTAGGTGAGGTGAATACCTACAAAGCAAGGTGAATATGTACTTAAGGAAATCCATAAGGGTATCTATGGAGCCTGTGAAGCTACCACCACTCCTACCAAGAGTACTACTATAAGGGTACTACTGGCCTACTATTAAGGCATATGCAAAAAACTTGGTAAGAAAATGTTCTAAATGCCAAGAGCATGCAGGCATGCAATGGGCCCTAGCATCAACCCTCTCATTAATAGGGGCGACCTGGCCATTTTATTAATGAGGGATCGATATATTGGACCCCTTCCCAATGTTTAAAGGACAATGCAAGTTCTTGATTGTGATGGTGGAACATTTCTCGAAGTGGCCTGAGGCTGAACCACTAGCCACTATCACTCATAGCAAGGTCATTGGTTTTGTGGATAAATTCATTATTAGCAGATATGGGATCCCAAACCTCATTACAAATAATGGGAAGCAGTTTGACTCTATGCAATTCAAAGCATTCTGCAAGGCTCTAGACATTGACTTGCGTTTCTCCTAAGTAGCTCATCTACAGACCAACGGGCAGACATAACTCACTAATAAAAACTCATTACAGAAGTTGAAGAAAAGGCTTGATGATAAGAAAGGGAGTTTGTTGGACGAGCTCAATAGCGTCCTTTAGAGCTGTAGGACCACACCTCGTACAGCCACAAGGGAGATGCCTTTCTCGCTTGTATTTGGGAGTGAGGGGGTGATACCGGCAGAAATTGGTCAGCCCTCTTTCAGGGTGGAATTTAATTATAGAATTGACTAAGAAATGGAAAGAAGGACATACCACGACTTAGTGGAAGAACTGAGGGACTTGGCTTACGTGCGAACAGCCCTGTACAAGTAGAAGATAACAAGGTACCACAATAGGAAAGTTAAGTACAAGGTATTTCAAGAAGGTGACTTTGTATTGAGAAAGCAGAACTGTCATGAGGGAATGTAGGGGTTGGAAAGCTGCAACCTAACTAGGAAGGACCCTACAAGATTAGCAAGGTACTAAGGCTCGAAGTATACCAACTAGAAGACCCCAAAGGGAAGACCCTACCTCATACCTGGAATGCAAATAACCTGAAGAAGTTTTATACTTAGGTTATTTTTTCTTAATAATTCATGTAATGTGTTGTTTTAACATCTTTTATAATGTTTATAATTCCAGACAGATGATGAGGGTGCTAAGGAGGTACCAACCTAGTTGGGGTGTCTAGGTACACCTAGTGATTCTGGCATCATGACTAAAACTAAGTTTTTCTTAAATGGCCAGTCCAGAATGTTGCTTGTTTAAATTTCAACGGATAATAAACAATCCAAAGATTGTCCCTCACAAGAACGATCCATAGATCATCCCACACAAGAATAATCCATAGATTGTCCCTCACGAGAACGATCCATAGATCAACCCTCGAAAGAATGATCCAAAGATTGTCATTCCAAAGAATGATCCAAAGATCATCCCTCGCAAGAACAATCCATAGATCGTCCCTCGCTAAAGCTATCCATAGATCATCCTTAAAATGAATGATTCGTAGATCATCTTTCATATAATAATAACAAAGGTCAAAGACCACCTAAGACAATGTTACTTGAATCATCCAAAGACTGTCCATGATACATGGGAGAGGATGATCATGAGATCGCCCCACCCTAACAATAAATATTTGTCCATAAATCAAACAGCAAGAAGCGTAAAAAAATGGAGTATAAGGAATAACCATTTTATTAATGAGGGAAATATTTATAAGGAGGAGTGGGGAAACAAATCCATACAAATCCCCAATATAATAAAAAGTAAATAAAAGAAAAGGAAAAGAAATTTACAAGAGGCCTAAGCCTGATGATCAGTCCCTTTATCGACTTGACCACCCTCAGGAAGCCCTCGCTCACCCTCGACACCCTTAGGGGCCTCTATATAGATATCCTTTGAAGGCTCAATTCTTATAAGGAAAGAGGTGGAGTCACCAAAGCATTTAACAACCTCGTTCGTCAGCTGCTTCCCAAAGGCATCTAGCCAGGTAGCACACTTTTCCTCCAGCCTCTCCACTTTAGCAGTGTGAGCAGCGAGATCATTCTTGGCGACCTCTAGGTTATTCTTGGCTGCCTTCAACTCTTTTTGTAGCTCTTCCAGCTCTTTCTCCACTCCATGCCTTTTCTTCTTTTCCTCCTCTCGCTGATCTTTGGCCTTGTGATCTGTCTTCTTCTTAGACTCTAGCTCCTTGACCTTTATCTCAAATCTGACCTTAGCCTCCATAAGGCTCTTCTAGAATGAAGCTACTCCTTCTCAAGGGCCTCCCTCCTGACCTTTAAGTTGGAAGAGGCTCGGGCATTGGCGGTGGATTGGGCTAGTCACATGCTGGCCAACTGCACACAGAGGCTAAAAAGTTTTTTTAAAAAAAAAAGAATAGTAAGATGGAGATGTTATAAGAAAAAGAAAGAGACTTATACCTAGAGCTTTATTGTAGCTCTCTACACCTCACTCCTCGTCCGTCATCAAGTCGTAACGATTAAAATCAACAATAGAAACTAATAAGCTAATGAATTTTCTCGCTATTTGAGGGTCCTCCAGTGAGACATCCACTCCAAAGGTTTTCACCAGAATACTGGCAAGAGAACAACAGCTAGAAGGAGAGGAAGATAGGCCCACAGCCTCATCGCCAGCAGGAATGGCCTCTTCCCTAGGCCGCTTCGTGAGTACACTAGGAGGGGGATAGCCTGGCAAAGCCCAATCTCCCTTTGCCTCTAAAGAGATGGCCACCGCATTAGTTGGAAGAATGGGATCTCTGGTGGAAGGATTTGAAGATGAGGTCAACTGAGCCCCATGTTGTTGCTGTTGCTGTTTAGGAGCTGGTAGAGCCAGGCTCCCACTCTAGGCCTTTTGGGCTTTTTAAGCCCTCTTCTCTTGCATCCTTTTTAGGATGGTTGATATATTTACAAGACAAAAATGACAAAGGGTCAATTAGTATAATCAGGAATAGGGTAAGGAGAGTTAAGTACCCCTAGCAGGGTTGAGCTGACATCTTAATTTATCTACAATATTGGTCGTATACCACCCCTCGACCAGAGCCTTACTGTCAAACTTCCCATTTTCGTCTACGTATTTTAATATCTTCCTTACGGGATCAGTCTCGAAACTGCTTAGTTTAGGAAGACGTCTCGTGCGTAAGCTAGGTACATTGTCATTCCACCTCTTTGGCAGGGAGGCGAGGCTGTCGTTGAGCACGTAGAAGAATTTTCTCTTCCATATTGGTTTTAATGAAGAATGGAGATCAAAACACTTCTGGTTCCCCTTTTCTTAAAGATGGAACCAGTCAAGCCCTTTCCCTGGGATGACCCTACATGGGTGTTGGACTACTTGTACGGTTAATTAGAATCTGAGCTAATATGCCATCATCTAGAGACCTCATAGGATTTTCTAGGAATTGGGATGCACTTGAGAAATGGGGATGTTGTATGCTTAAAGCCAAGCTATGTCCAAGTCTTATAGGTAGAATTGCACTCCAAATTCCAGAGTGTCATAATAACACACTTGACACCCCCCCCCTCCCCTTCCCCCCTCTCCCCCTTTGGGGCTATAAAGTCTACTCCTTGAGAATTGTTGGGAAGCATGGTTAAGAAGCCCTCTGGAAAACAAAATTCTTCTCTATTCCTCTCCAGGTCAGGAGAGGACAACATGGTTCGAAGGGAGTCCACCCATAGCGTCTTCCTTCAGGTTATTGCTCCCTTATTAGCAGAGGCTTTACTCATTCCTTTCCCTTTGTTAGTTATAGTTGGTTCAGTATTAGGGAAGGCCTCCTTCTCGACATATGCAGCCTCACTATCACATCTAATCCAATCTGCTAGGGATCAACCTAAAGCAAATCCTCCCCAGCATCTTTGGAGGGAAGGGTGGTTCCCTCCATCTCTCGTTCGAGTTGGACCACTTCACTTTACTCAACCCTTCTTCTATTTTACAAAGAGGTTCCAGGGTCACTATCTAGGGAGCGAAATGGGAGGTCAGGTAGCGGTCTCTCACTGGCAGGGCTCACCTCGGCCCTAATATATTCCACACTTAGAGAGGGGCTCCATTCAAGGCTAAGTTGATACCTAAAGAAATGGAAAATGGATCCCTCAGGGTTTTGACTGTCACTCCTATCGCTCATGGTGATTTTTGAAATAAAAAAGAGAGGAGATGAAGAGGACAGAAGTACACAGGAGAATTACCTGATAAGTGAGGGAAATAAGCCTTTAACAGTTGCCAGAAAAGAAGGAGTCGCTAAAAAATGGGAGATAGCAAGAAGAAGGAAGAAAATCAAAATCTCCAGAAAATACGAAATGAGGAATTAAAGCTCATTTTATATGCTAGGGAAGGTGCAGAAGTCGAAGAGGCATCATTGATTGTACTGTCAGCTGAGTGGCACAACGTGTCAGTCAACGATAGGGAGAAGAAATTGAAAAGACGTCAAACTCTCTGGAAGCAAGTGGAATGATTGCCATGTGTTGAACATCGAAGTTGGGCGGGAAATTTCCCACTCTAAAATTCAAAAAGCAAAGGTTGGGGTTGGCCTCTGTGCCGCAATCCTAAGCAAATCATTTACCCTCGAGTCTTTGACTAAAGGTCTATTGGGGGGACATGTGATAATCTCGTCCTCAAACTGGATGACCCCAGGCCACGATAGTGGCACAACAATGGCTTAGCGGATGCTGCCCATGGCTCGGGCCTCGAGCTCGAAACGGGTGTCTGAAAGAAGTCCAAGGGCTCAACTCCTGACCATTATCAAAAGGATAAGCATGCTAAGAGATAACTCTTAATATCTCTTTCTTATCCCTAAAATCTAGAGATCTTGATCCACTATCTTACTTAGTAGGGATTTAACAATTATCATACAGTGTATATAAGCTAACATAGACTATAGAAAACATGATAATGACTTTATACTCTCACTTTTATTATATTGAATCTCTATGAGATAAATTACTGACTTAAATATCGGAGTAGTTGCCATTAGACATCACCTTGTGTCTCTCTTTATGTTGATAAATTAAGCATTAGAGTTTAATTTTTGGGATCCCATCTAGCTTAGAGACATCAAGAAATATTATTCATTTCAAAAAAATTAGAAGCATATTTCATTTTTTCTTTTTAAATTTATGAATCTTTCTTTATGTGCACCAATTCAATTATTATATGGCATAGAATGCGGATAACAATATGTTCAATTTTAAACTTTATATGTTACTAGCATTATGACCCGCGGGTTGCGGGATAATTTAATTGCAGATTTTCATTTATTTTAACATTAAAGCATATAAATTATTATCTAATTTATAATTTGACCAAAAAAATCCACAATTTTAAAAAGCATAAATTAAAAAAATATCTAATATAATTCATTTGAAATTATATGCATATATAAAATCAATATTAAAGAAAATATAAGTATTTATTAAGCGTACAAATAACATAAAAGAAAATATAAATTTGTTCAAGGAGTGAAACATAACAAAAATTAAAATATGTTTTATAAACATTAATTGGGAAGAGAAAGTCTGAGCATTGGAGTCAACAATCATATAGAGGGTTGCCGATTGGAAGATTGGATGACATGGGGGTCTTAATATGTAAAGCGAAGAAACACATCTGAATGAACCAAATGAATAAAAAGGCATCCATGTGTTGGGAATTTTAATGTAAATTTAAAAAGATAGAAAAATATAGTTGAATTCACCCCTTCATATTATTCTAAAAAAAGTATAAATTTTGATGTTAACCACCACTCTCAACCTCATAATAATTCTCTCAACACAACTCTAAATAAATCTCTTTCTAACATTCCTATTTATAGTGCTCCCTATTAGCTCTCTCTATTGGATAAGAATTCTCATCAAAATAGAAAAATATTAAAATATGAACAAAATCAATATAAGAATTCTAGTCTATAAAAAAAATATTATCCTACACAATTAAGAAATATTTCTCACACACAAATCGAAAAAACTATTCTAAATCCTAATAGGATTTTGATTCATAATCTCAACAATCTCCATCTTAACTCAAAATCTTACATTCAACAATCCAAAGTCTCCACCTTGCATTAGAATCCCTGGATCATGCTATCTTCATCCCTCGAACAACATTAGCAAAAGTCAATTTGAATGATGATTCAATCTTCACTTCATCTCTTTTCTTCATTTCCTCATTATGATGCCTAACAATTTCTTCATTCTTCATTATTGTGCTTCCCAACAATACATACATATTCTTTTTATTCCTCTCACCCTTTATGATTATTAAGTTTCCCTTAGTCACTTTCATTATATCATCACTAGATTTGAAATTACATTCATTCCTCTCCAACTTACCTAAGGATATTAGGTTCCTCTATAATTTTGGCACATACCTCAAACGGCCTAATCTTCTCACTAAACCATCATGAGTTCTCACCTTAATTTCCCCTATTTCTTCAACTTTTAAATCAACCTCACAAGCTAAAGTGATGAACTTATTTTCACAAGGCCTGTAATTTGTAAAACTCTCACGATTCGTACAAATATGGTTGGAGCACGCATTATCTAAAATCCATTCACCTTGATGCTTCTCATCATCATCATCGACAGCCATTAATGGTCCATCTTCAAAATCGGAGTACCTAAACAAACATTTGTTTCTCCCTTCTCTTTAATTTTTTTACCTATTTAAATTTTTCACTCTTTTGATATCATCTTTCAACTCTTTACACATCCATTGAATATGTCCCTTCTTCCCACAATAATAATCTTTCCCACTATAATCATATCTAGGCCTAGATTGAGACCTAGATCTCCCTCGATATCCACCATTACCCTTTTTTCTCTTGACCAAGTCCTTGATGAGAGTTTTCCACTACCACTACAAGAAATTTCATATTTACTGACCCCAATTACTGATTCAATTTTTTGGGTCAGTAATTACCGACCCTATAAATATACTTACTGACCAAATCGTGATGCAATAAGAGAAGAAATTAAATAAATTATTTACCGATGACTTACTGACCCAAAAAATGGGTCACTAAATTACTAATGCAATTTTAGAGTCGGTAAGT
>CAOJBK013518659.1:0-10963 GCA_948294925.1 Codiaeum variegatum
TTACCTCATTTGATTTGCAAGTTTCTCTGTGTTTTATTACGTCTTTGTTATTTTAATTTCTTCATTCATAAAAATTACAAAATATTGTTGGCTAGACAATAGAATAGGAGATTGAGTTGGTGATTGGTTGAACGAATTGCACGAAATTCCCATGGGAGAATGATACCGGGACTCACCGATTTTTATTACTTGATACGATCCCGTACACTTGAGGGTGTGAAAAAAATAAACATATGAAAATAACACATCAATGGACAATTAAGCATTGCATATAATGATGAGTGACAGATTATCATATGCATGATGAGAATTATAATGAAAAGCGATGAAAAGAAGGAAATGTAAATAGGGGTCCTTCCTCTAGTCCATTGCAGGTTCTACAGAAGGCACACATTCCTAAAGAAAATTATAAAGATAATTACATTAAAAAATGACAAGAAACAGGTATCCCTTCTCTAGTCTAGAGATCTAGGAAGGGTACACATTTCCTAATACAAGTCCATATCCAATAGCAATATAAATAATTACATAAACACGAATAATGAAATTGATAATAACAAAAATAATAAAAATACAGAAAAAGGAAAAAATAAAAAAAAACATTTTGGAGTTGAAGCCTGTGAAATAGGCTTGTTGGCATATCCCGTTGAATGAGAATCAAACCCTACGCCGTTCTTCCTTCTCACGAAGGGTGGGGCTATTATGATAAATAGTGGGTGATGATTTGGTTATGTGAGGCCTCACCCATAGCCTGTGGGATTTTCCAGTGCACCTTCGAGTTTATAGCTCGAGGAAACCAACCACGTGGGATCGGAATGCACATGGCATCACGGTTGTGGACAAGTCCCGCATTTATGCAACCACATGTGTTCGTTGGCATGCACGTGGTGTGTAGAGTGTTAAGAGTGGCCACCTAATTCTTTAAGAAAATAAGTTTTCCTATGGTGATTAAGAAACCATTTTGATAAAAAGTCCATCTTAGGAAAAATATGATATTTCGCCCAATTTAGAAAAGGTTTGTCCTCGAAACAAAGGGGGTTAGGGGATTCGTGATCTGATAAAAATAATTTTTATAAAAAATAGTTTTAACCATTTTTAATAAAAACTTTTAGCTTAATAAAGTCTGATTTTGGTTAAAAATCTTATTTTCTTGTATGCATGGCATACCTCGTGATACATGAACAAATATTAATGGCAAGAATGATGCATGATCATGACATATTATGCATGACAAACCTTAAAGCAGTAAAACAGAAAATAAATCAAAGGTCCTTCCACTAGCCCACTTTAAGTTATAGAGAAGGCACACATCCCCAAAGAAAGTAGCAAAATGAAATTACATCACAAAATAATTGAAGCAGGGGATCTCCCCTCTAGTCTTAAGATCTGGGAGGTGCACACATTCCCCAATACAAATCCATAACAAAAATAGTAACAATGCAAACATAATTGAAAGTATAACAAATCATAATAATGAACAAAATAAAATAAACAATAGTAGCAAAAATAATAAAAGAATAAGCAAAATAAAGAAAAATATAATTTTTGGAGTTAAAGCCGTTAAAAGGCTTGCTGGCATATCATTTTGAATGGGAATCAAACCCCATGCCATTCTCCCTTCTAGCGAAGGGTGGTGTTGTTCTGATAACAAGTGGGTGGTTTGTATGTTCAGTAACTAATAAATTTTAATCACTAAAACTGTTTACCATATAAGTTATTAACCAATTCAGTTTTGATAAATAAAAAGTGATTTGGATGTGAAATAATTGCCTAAGTTAATTTTATGGCTTAGCTTGATTCATTTTTATGAAAAATAGAATTTTGATAAAAACATGCTTTAGTTCAGATTAAAGAGCTTAACTGGTTCATTTTTATAAAAAATGTAGTTTTGACAGAGCATGCCTTAATTTAAATTAAAGGGCTTTGATAGTATACTATACCCGATTTATCTTTTGCTTGTGGGATTTGGGAACTGGAGGGTCAGAAGGCTTGACGAAACCAAAATGAGTCTCCGTTGTGTTCAAAGAGCACTTGTGTGTGTCTGTACTGGAATCACTGGAACTTTAACTATTAAACTGATTGGAACTGGAATGCTTTTTGTGATATTTTGATGATTTGATTCGATTGGGTGAGAGTTATAATGTTTAAGAGTGTCTAGAGGCTGAAAATAAGTATGTATTGGAACTGAGTGGCTAAAAAAATTTGGACTCTAAAATTGTCCCAAAAGTCTGAATTTATAGGGAATCGTGCCAAAAACACTAGGAGTCAAAATGCATGAATTTTGGATAAAACGAATGCATTTGGTGCAAAACACATGCGTTTGTCGACAAACACATACGTTTGTTCAAAACACGTGTATTTGTGGGCCTGGGTCACTAGGCTCGATTTTTCTGGTTCGGTTCGATCTAATTCGATTTAGTTTTTTAGGTTTTCTAGGTCTGTTTGAAGTCTGATTTGAGCCCAATTTGAACCATTGGGCTCATATTAATGAGCTAGATTCAATGGTGCAAAGATTAGGATTCATTGTTGCCCCTCTAAATAGTCTCGTTTGTGGAAATGTGACTAATAAGAGTGAACACGTTTAATGCATTAGTTGAAAATTTACCTATAAAAAGGGCTTGAAAACTTCATTTGTACTCACAACTTTCATTTGTCATTTCAGCTCTCAAAATTTCTTCTTTTACCTTTCTGATTTAGCAAGAAATCTTGGATGATACCGGTTGACTTTTTCGAGGAAGAGGAGGATTTGTCAACACGCTTGGCTGCGTCTCTAGAGGGAGAGGAGATCCCGACTTTTGACGTTCCACCATTCAGTAACACTGTTGACGATCCGCAGTGCAATTTTACTTTAGAGGAGCTAATCGGTGACTTGCCTAATTTGTCCATCAACTTGCCTAATTTTTCTTCTGTTCCATTACTAGAGTGGGACACTACCAATCATTTGTTGATGGATCACGAGGGGCCACATATACCTATGAATCCTAATCTTCTGGAGAACCGCCAAGACCATGTGAGGTGGCACGACTTTCTCTTGGTATGTATTTTCTCTCTCTCTCTCTCTCTCTTTTTAATTTTCTGTGCCATTTGAATTTTTTTGTATCAATTTTTTTGGCATGTGTATTTTTTTCACTCATACTTATTTTTATGCTGTAGGGCAGCACTTTTAACCAGCGATGTGGTAGATTAAGGTTAGGTAGTGTGATAGCTTTCTTGGGCGGTCATGAGGCTATGGCTCGACACATTTCTCTGGCTCATCTTTCTAGTTAGAAGAGTTTGGACATAGAGTGATCTCCTGATAGGAATCAGATTTTTGCTATGGCTAAGAGGTGGTGGTGGACCACTAATACATTTCACTTGCTAGTGGGGGAGATGACTATGACCCCTTTGAGTGGGCTTGCTTGTCAATTTTGACACACTGCCACGACCTGAGTATGAGGTGGCTCATTTGCTTAGGGAGCCATTGGTGCATAACTCACCTGGACTGCTTCCCAGGACTACTTACTGGACTTGCTGTCCCGGATGGATCTAGTACAGTACTCTGTTGACCAGTGTGCTAGAGTTTTCCTAGTGATCATCCTATCCACTATTTTCCTGTACAATGAGGCTAGTTGGGTTGATCTAGGGATCCTGGTTTCATTGGAAGACTTGACCGAGCTAGGCGAGTATGACTGGGCCGCAGCCGCACTGGTTGCAGTGTACAGAGGCATGAGCATTTTGTCTGGAGTTACTAGAGTAGCTATCCATGCGACTACTATTGTGTGGGAGGTTAGTATTACCATTTTACTTTTC
Organism: Codiaeum variegatum; assembly: GCA_948294925.1. NCBI lineage: Eukaryota > Viridiplantae > Streptophyta > Magnoliopsida > Malpighiales > Euphorbiaceae > Codiaeum > Codiaeum variegatum. Next base: position 3,790 of record CAOJBK013518659.1, read on the forward strand.
TGATTTGTCTTAATTTTTCCATATTACTGAACTGTTCACTTTCTTTACTGTTTTAGGCCTTTTCCCATATCAGGACAATTGCCCCCAGGATCATGCTTCAAGACCAGTTTCCCTTTTCGATGGAGAGGATATGGTGCCGAGAGTCTTGGCTCCCTAATCAAGATAGCTTTACTTTTCCCAACTACTGATGCATTCTGTCCACATTGACTAGGGTATGTTATGATAACTTCACCCATTTTCTGTATGAGTTTCTAACATATGTTTGTTGTTTTGACAATTTTAGGTCTTCTAAAGACCTTTCCACATGGTTCACCTTGAAGATATAGACCTCCATTCTATTAGGATCACCTTTACTTAGAGGTGGATTCTGATTAGCTCATCTGACTCATCTGATCTGATGGAATTCTTCCTTGGGAAGCGTCTGATGGCTCAGTCCACTAAGGAGAGGGTGGTACCTATTGATCCTCATATGCAAATGATGGAGAGAATGTATGGTGCTTTTCATACTTACTGGAGAGTAGGGAGAGCCCGAGAGGTCTATTTTCTTATGGATGCCTCGTATCCAGACTTTATAGCATCCCATTTGATTGTTGGGATGCCCCCATTTCAGGCTGGTCAGGGTCAGGCTCAGGATATGGGTGCTGTTGTTGGTTCGAGGCAGAGGCTTCATGGTGGAAGTAGCCGTCAGACTATGACCCACTATAATTCTGCTTCCTCAAGCATGGGAGTCTCCACATCGTACATGCCAACAACTTTCAATCAGACTTGGCATGCACTTCCCCACGTTACTGAGCGGGTCACTTACATCGATGCATCAGGTGCTTGTCGGGTTCACCATATGGGCTATGAGTACTTATCAGGGAGAGCCTTATGTGGATTTTGCTCACATTCCTGATGTGGTAAGTTTTTAAATCCTTTTTTCATTCTATTTTCTCTGTTAGTAGCTTTTGATTTTTTTTTCTAAAATGATTTGTCTGTTCTCTATAGGTTCCAGGTCTAATTCATGGCCAAGGTGTTGACATCCATTAGAGGATGGTATTCAGCTTTAGCAATACTCTTGCAGAGTTGAGCATCTTGAGGAACCAGTTGGAGTCAAGGGCAGTCAAACATCATGGGATATAGGTTAATCCTAAGGTGGATGGTGTTGAGGAGGAAGCAAAGGACGATGCATGATTCATGCTTGACTCTTTTAAGGCCCCAACAGTGGGTTTTGTAAAAGAATTTTTGATTTTGTTGTAATTTTGAACTATTGTTTAATTTTTTATGAAAATTTAGAAAATTTCCATTTGTTGTTTCATGATTTTCTAATTTTTAGAAATGATTTTACTTGAAAATTCGATTGAAAAATATTTTTGGGCGAGAAACTGAGCGAAAACAGAATCGGATTGGGTTGGAATGAATCGTCTCAATGGGCTGGGTCAGTGTGGGAGAGCAGGTGACACGTGGCAACTAAACGTGTGTGTTTAGCCCAAAACATATGCGTTATGACTAAACGTATGCGTTTAGGCTTAAACACCTGCATTTTGCCTTGATTTAAGCATTCAAACTTGCTTGCCACTATAAATAGGGGTACAAAAATTGATTTTTGACTTTGAAAATCAATGGGGAACAAAATTATTTTTTAGAAAAAAGACATTTTCTTTTCTTTTTGTCCCACAACATGGAACCCTTTTTTTTCCATGTGATGAGTGGATGGTGCAAGAATTTAGACAAAGTGAATTGAATCAACCTGGGAAGATGCGGTATGAGTTCTCTTCCAATACTTAGGGGTGTAAAAATTGATTGACACTTTCTAAATATCTATATTCGGTTTTGGGATCCTGTTGACCACGTATTCTGATTTGGGGCTGGCATTGACGAGATGTGTCCGACTTTTGAGGAATTTTCCTTTTTGCTCGGTACGAGTTCCAAGGCTGACCTGGTTGTTCCAGTTGAGTGGGTAGGCTATTTTAACTTGTTCAAGAGGCTTTTGGATTTGAGTACTGAGGCTTCTTCAGGCTTAGTGAAAGATGATTAGGTCGACCTACCTACTTTGGGCGAGATGTTTTGGGAAAAGAGGGAGAATGATTTAGTTTGACAAGATCAGAGATTAAAGGCCTATGCCTTTGGTTTGATAGTGGGCTATATCTTTGTTGGCTCGGTTGGATGGGGAGATGCTAGGGTGGCAGATTTGATACCCTAGATGGGTGAAGGTAAGTCAATTATGGGTATGATTTTAGCTGAAACACTGCTGAGCCTTGACCGTTATTACAACTCGAGGGAGCCTTGGTTTATTAGCTCAAGTATTTAAACCTTCTTTTTTGCTTATATGTTTTAGCATATTTTTGGAGGCTTTATTTTGATTTGTGTTTTCCTTTATTAGATTTGGCTGAGAGACAATCTTAAGATTTTCCTAGACCTGATAGACTAGATTATTCTGCAGCTTGGTATCACACTAGGAGTATTGTTATCCATTTTGGTTCTGAGAGGAAGTGGATTAGCTGGTTAATGGAGCTGAGTTCTTTTGATTTTCTATAGAGGTCTGACTGATACACCATTAAGAAATTTATGCCAAGGAATCAGGGATACAAGCATGTGTATTTTCTTGGTTTTCAGTATGTGACTTGGTATCAAGTGACTAGAGTCCTTTATCAGATGGGACACAATTAGGATGTGCCCCCAGATGGTCCACAATTTGATGCGATCTTGGTGAATGATCGAGTTTCCAGAGCTATCCTTTCTCATTAGATCTGAGACTTCACAAGGGCTATGATTATCCCAGGTGATGATTATGGAAAACTTTTAGTGTATCTTGAGTGGTGGATCGAGGTTTGTTGGCAAAATGAGAAGGCAAAGCAATTCGCTCTTTCAACTGAGATTAAAGATTGAGTCTAATTTTTAGACTTAGAAAAATAAGACTTTAGAAAATAAAACTTTGTTCATTTTATTTTGTTTCCTGTCTCAAATATCTTATTTTTTATGTTCCAAAAGATGAATAAAACCTCAATAAATGTTATTGTTATTTTTAAGCTCTTATTTTTTTTCCTAAGCCGCCCTTTTTGGGTTTTCAACTTAGTGAGCTACCTTGATTGTTGCCTAGACAACCTTTTCGATTTTTATTCTAGTAGGTTGTACCCTAAAATTAGCCTAAGCCATCCATTTGGGTTTTAAGCTTAGCAGGTTTCATTTATTTTTCAATTTTTGTTTATTCATTTTAACACTTGTATGAAATGTTAAAAAGCCTAAATGAGATGAAAATTTGATTTTTATTGAATGATTTGGACCGTACCCAATGAAGTTTCCTACATATCTCCTTACAAAAGATTTTGAAAAGTGAAGTACATGGTAATTATTTTTTGGAGAATCAGGTCCATATAGTTCTTGGTACAGAAATGATGATGCCTAAATGCATGCTCATGCAATAAGAACACTATATGAAGTGCTTCTTAAGTTGATCGAGATTGGTCTAATGGTTGAATTCATTACCATTGACATTCATTAGGATGATGCCTTTGCCTGATATGATTTTCTTGATTATGTATGGTCCACTCCAAGGAGGTTTGAATTTCCTTTGAGGGTTTTGCATGACTTGTCTGGTTTCTTTAAGAATTAAGTCACATTCCTAAAGTTTGTGACATTGAACCCATTTGTTGAAATGCTTGGCAAGCCTAATCTGAAAGTTCTATGTGTGGTGGAGAGCTTCCATCCTTTTTTGATCAATTATATTAAGTTGATCATAGTAGGCATGTTACCAGTCGAGTTCAAAGATTTGAGCTTTTTGGAGAACTTTGGCTATTTGGATTTCCAACTCTATGGGGAGGACTGCTTCCTTTCCATTGACTAGTGAATAGAGGGTAGCTCTAGTAGCTAACTTGTATGTGGTTCTATACCTAAAGAGGGCACTTGGCAAGTGCATATGGCATCCTTTGTGATTTCTAATCATCTTCTGAAGCATGTTCTTTAATTCTTAGATGGCAACTTCAACTGCACCATTGGTCTAGGGTCTGTATGGGGAAGACCTGTGATGTTCAATCTTTTCCTTTTTCTGGTGGGCGACTACCTCTTACTGGAAGTGGAAGCCATTATTAGAGATGATCTCATGCGGAACACCATACCTTGAGATGATGTTTGTTTTGATGAATTGGGCTACCTTATTGAAGTCCATGACTTGGTAAGTAATCAATGACCACTAAGATGTATTCATGGCCACCTGATAACTTTGGTGAAATCTTACCAATGACATCAACACCCCAAAAAGAAAATGGCCAAAGAGAGAAGATTGGATTGAGATGTGAAGATGGGAGCTTCTAGAGCTTTGCATATTCTTGGCATTTAGGGCACCTTAGGGTAAACCGTGTATAGTCCCCATTCATAGTTAGCCAATAGTAACCTTGTTTCATCATTTTTTGAGATAATGCCCAACCATTCATGTGGGTACCATCTATCCCACCATGGATTTCTTCCATGATTTTATAGGCCTCTTTGTCTGAGATGGATTCCATTCACCATCTTTTTGTATAGGATGGCACCTCCAGGGACACATCCATTAGCCAGTTGCCTAATGGTTATCCTTTCTGATTTAGAAGCACCTTTAAGATATTCACCTTTCATGAGGTAGATATAAATGTCCCAGTACCATGACTTTTCTTTGAATATTTAAATGTTTGTGGAATGGGTCTGAAAACTCTGTTGGTGCTTAATGCTTATCGAAATAGGACAGATAATGAACCCATCACATATTTCTATCATAGATGCAAGGGTAGCCAATGCATTGATGAAGCTATTTTGAGTTCTTGGTAGGTAATGAAAAGAGAGTATAAAAGTCATTGGTCAATTCTTCAAGGTGCTTATGGTAAGGAACCAACCAATCCTCTTTGATTTTCCATTTACCCAAGGCTTGGGAGATAATGAGATTCGAATCACCGTAGACTTTCAAGTTTCTGATGCCAATCTGAAGGGCTAATTCTAATCCAGATACACATACTTTTATTCAATTTCATTATTTATTACCTCTAAGTCCAGTTTGACTGCTAGAGGTAAGCTTTCATTAGTAAGTGTAAGGAACACCATTCCCAGTCCATAACCTTTATTATTAGAGGCTCCATCAAAATACAAATTCCATGTTTCATGTTGGAGGAATAAGATGTCTTTATCAGGAAAATCAAGTTCTTCCCAATGATCATTAGTGGGGACAACAGCTAGTTTTCTCTAAATGTACTTAAGGTCGTAGGCTGCTAGGACTGCCATCCATTTAGTCATTTTACTATCTAGGACAGGCTTCTCTATGAGATATTTAATGGACATTGATTAGTGAGGACATGTGTGATGTCTACCCCTAGGAAATGCCTCAGTTTGTGACAGACCCACACAAGAGCAAGGAAGAGTTTCTTGATGTATTTGTACTTGAGTTCGAGAGCCAACATTCTCTTACTCAAGTAGTATATGGCATTTTTCTTATGTGAATCTAGAGCTCTTTGTGCTAGCATTGAACCCATGGCTTCTTCAGTGACAATTAAATAGAGCAGTAGTGGTTAACCGAGTATAGAAGGTTATAAAACTGGTGGATTAAATAGATACTTCTTAATCTATTCAAAGGCCCTTTGAAATTCCTCATTCCACTGTTTATAAGATTTTTTATTAAGTAGATTGAATATTGGTCCATAAGTTTCTGCTAACTGTTAAATGAATCGACTGATGTATTGAAGACGACTTAGAAAGCCCTTTATCTCCTTTTCAGTTTTAAGAGGTGGCATGTTGAGAATGGCTTTAGATTTGGCAAGGTCGACTTTAATGCCTTTCTTGCTAACCATGTAACTAAGGAACATTCGAAATGAGGCTCCAAATATGCATTTCTTTGAATTTAACTTGAGATTATACTATCGAAGTCTAAGGAAGAACTTCTCTAGTACTTGCAGATGTAGTTTAGGGGTAGAACCTTTAATGACCATATCGTCAATGTAGATTTCAACTTTATGCATTAAGTGGTAAAAAACTATAGTAGTCATTCTCTGATAGGTGGCTCCAACATTCTTTAACCCAAATGGCATTACTCTATAGGAGTACGTGCCCTATTCAGTGATAAAGGTTATCTTTTCCATGTTAGGAGGATGAACCAAGTTTTCATTGTACACTATGACTAGATCGGTTAAGGAAACCATCTCTGAACTAGTTAGTACATCGACCAGAAGGTCTATGTGGGGTAGTGGGAAATCATATTTAGGGCATGCCTTTTTTCAGATCTCTGTAATCCACTCACATTCTAACTTTCCCATCTTTCTTCGGTACTGAGATGATGTTTGTCAACCTAGATGGATAGCTGATAGGCTTAATGAATTTGTGAGAGAATTGCTTAGTCACTTCTTCCTTGATTGGAATGGACCAGACGGGCTTCATGCACCTGAGTTTTTGTTTGACAGGCTTGCAATCTGGGTATGTCAGGATTTTATGGACCATGATGCTTAGATCGAGTCTGGTCATATCGCTGGGCTGCCAGGTTAAGCAATCTTCAAATCCGTTGATGGTATATTCAATGTCCTATTTGTTTGAGAATGCAGATGCAATTTATGTATTTTTAGACATGTCATGAGTGCCAATGTTTATAGGCTCTTTAACTGCATCTTTTATTTCATTTATTTTATTCTCTTTTTCTATTTAATTGAGGTCGGATTCATCAATTGAAACATCAAAAGAAAATAAAGAGGGAGGCTCGCAACAAGAAAACTTAGCAGTCTTATTAATAGAAATGGGATAAAGGTCTATAGTTACATCAAATTCATAATTAAAGCTTGATGGACCAGTTACATCAGTATTAGACTTAGAAGAGGATGAGGATTCAGACTCAATAATAGACTCATATTCAATACTCAACCCAGACTCAGTCTCAAATTCAGTAGCTGCAATAGGGTTATTGTCAAAATGCCAGTTCTTAAGCTTTCCAATGGCAGGCTTGATTAGAGTGGAGAGGTCAAATTTCTCCTCTTTGTCGGTCAGGAAAGTAATCTCATCAAATAGACTAACTTCCATGTTGTCTTCATAGTTATGGCCCAAATAGTAAGGGTGTTCATGGGTTGGATTGGATTGGTTTTTACTTGGTTTCCAATCCAATCCAACTTAACATGTAAAATTGGATTTATCCAATAGGAATTCAATCCAATCCAATCCGATCCAATATAGTTGGATTGGATCGGATTGGATT